>JACXGI010003268.1:0-64550 GCA_016801175.1 Esox masquinongy | reverse complement strand
ACACCACTGAGTCTCCACTGCACACAGTGACACCACTGAGTCTCCACTGCACACAGTGACACCACTGAGTCTCCACTGCACACAGTGACACCACTGAGTCTCCACTGCACACAGTGACACCACTGAGTCTCCACTGCACACAGTGACACCACTGAGTCTCCACTGCACACAGTGACACCACTGAGTCTCCACTGCACACTGGTGAGAGGAACTGAAAAAACTATTCTAAGGTGAATCAATATCCATTATGCGCTCCAGAATTCCCCATATGGATTTAGCATTTTGCATAATGTTATAGATGGGGGAATTGTCTAGAGAAAATACAGAAATACCATAATTGTTCATTTTGTGGGGGATTTTGCACTGTAATTGTTGTTCAACAAAGCGTTGTTAGATAAGAAGGGTTACCATCATAAAAATAACTGTTTATTCTGTCTCAGCATCCTGTATCTGACCTGGGCAGGGAGTTTCAACTCTCAGGCTATATTTCTCTAAATGCATATAATGGCTGGTTGTTGGGTCTCAGAAATCATCTGTGGTCTTCCACCATCAACTGTTGTCTCTCAATTCTACAAAAACAAGAAGAATTGTATTTTATAGAAGTTCATGTCATTTTCCTGTGTCATGATTTAGGGAACAGGATGCCAGGCGCAGAGTTAAAGGACAACAAAACGGGTTTAATAATGAAACAGAGGCAGGTAAAATATAAGAAAATGGTAGAAAGACAGGAACAAGGCAGACAGGCAGAAACACACAATAACTCAACAAGGGCTGAACAAAGCTGGGCAGACTAAATAGGGAGCTAACAAGACACAGGTAAAAACAAAAATGACGAAAGGACAGGCTGCGTTCATGAACAAAGGACGAAAACCAAATAGAACAGGCTACATTCCAGAACAAAGGCAAAAACTAAACGGAACAAAAACAGAACCTAACATCCTGCACTGTCCTGTGTGTGCTAATGCTTAGAGATTCAGAGTACAGAGAACATGGTGGTCAGCACTGTAGTCAGATAAGTTTACAGGAAGTTAATCATTTCAATTTCTGAAAGCCCAGTCAATTGATGCAAAACTGAAATAACCGTGTTTTGTCTGGACTCAGCCCAGCTTCCCTTATTGTCATACAATCTGCAAGAACAAGGTCAAGTTCAGTGTCACGAATGTCATTAGAGGTCATTGTTTGTCTTCCTCGTCCACCTCTCGTTCTTCCTCTACCTCTCTGATGTTGTCATCCATTGTTCTAAAACACAGGATAGCTCATCTGTGTCCCTTTAAATTCATGCCAGCATACTGATTGATTGTTGACTAATTATGTTTGTTAGTGTTTACACCTCGACAACTGTTGAGAGCGTTAGAATTGTGGTGATCTGTGTGTAGTTATTGAATGGCCATGTTTACTATATGAAAACACGGTGACAATTACGAGGGTTGTGAGTACAGTTTTGCTAAAAAAGTGTGAATGGAACTGAGATGTATGACAACAGGTAAATAAAGCTTATGTGCTGGGGTGAAGGTTCTTCCTTCTAGAATTTAGCAAAAGTGCTTGGTGTATATTGTTCATAGTTCCAGATTTAGTGCGTTTGCGATTGTGGAAAACTGTAAAGACGCATCTGCAACATCTCCCCTAACCAGCCTCTAAGCGTCCTATAGCTGCCTACAGTAATGAAACTCCTCTAGAACTGCCAGGCTGTCCTCCAACACACACACACTCGGGGTGCTTGTTAAAAATCTAAGACGATCGCCGTAACGCCACTCCAACATTTCATAAAAACTCAGCGAGAGGAAAAAGCAATACCGCAACAAACACGGAGCGTTGCTAGGCAGGGAAAATAAAGTCAGAACCGAATACTTGTGGAGCTAGCGCATGACAACTAGATAATTGCCTCAGTGCCGGGATGAACTGGGGCTGTCGGTCAGGCTCCCTAGTGTTTAATCTACCCTAACTCCGCTGATTGGCTGGGCTAGGCTACTATAACAGGACGGCACTTTGGACGCATTCATGGTTTATGCCTACCAGCTAGGAAGTGGAGCTGAGCAGAGGGATGCTCAGTAAGAATTGATCACTACTGCATGTAAGTCCTTTAGCTGACACTCTTAACCATAGTGATTTACAGGACCGAATGTATACATTTTTCCTATTTTCAGCATTACCAGCCCGCCTCTGGAGTCAAAGCCACAACCCCGGCTTTACACATGCCCTGGTCTTACATACTGAGCTACAGTACACGGGACTGCGGGTTGACTATCAGTTTGCTTGGGTATTTTTTAATTAGTTGACTTTTATTCTGCCTATATGTTCTGTAGGGTCATGGACACCCAGGAACGAGCTGGAAATTATGGGCAAAGCTGTTGGTTGTTGTCACACAGAATCAATCTTTACTGACATGAAAATCTCTGCTCGGAGAGACCCACCCATTCCGTTCTGAGACCTGTGAAGTCATTGCTTTGATGTTTGATCCACTGCTGTTGAACACATCTGTAGTGTTTTTGAAATACACAATTTTTCATTCCAGCAACATCACGTCAGCAAGTCACCAAGGATGAGGATAACAACACTGGGCTCTTAAAAACCTAATTTCATGAAAGCCTTCGTCCATCGTTCAAGCCAACCCCAATCTAGAAAATGCGGGGTGAATTGAGGGACTACGAATTTAAATTAAAACCAGGTTACAGTTACAATATAGACCATAGAGAATGATAGAAGACTCTAGAGTCAAAAAGCCTGTTTCAGCATGGGCAGCTCCACTGACGACTGAACCCATTTTGGAGTGGTTACAGGGGTAAGACTTCTTATGTTTTAACAAAGGGTCACATGATTACATGCAGATCATCAGGATGGATCAGTCAATTGACTATAGTCCGTAACAGATTCCAGGAAACATTACATATCTGACACTATCGGGAAATGTCCAACCCTGGCTTTATACCTGTTCAAACAACAGAGTCAATGTGGTAGTATTCATTCTTTATCACATTTTATTCAATTCATAAAAGTGTTAGTAGAAGAAAATTTTAAATGGAGATGGGCTCAATGGTTCTGGCTGTGTCCTCACAGATGCCATAACGGGACACACAGCAAGACAGCTCCTCTATCATTCTCTATGGTATGATCATCCTAACCATATACAGCTCCGGAAAGAATTAAGAGACCACTTCACCTTTTTCGTTTCTTTCCAAAAAAGTTGAAAAGGAAAGTTTTGAGTGAGGAACAGAAGCATTCAATTTGCAGTGGTCTCTTAACTTTAACCCTTCTGTTCCTCACCCAAAACCTTCCTTTTCGACTTTTTTGGAAAGGAAAGAAAAAGGTGCAGTGGTCACTTATTTTTTTCCGGGGCTGTATATATGACTAACATGACGATTTATGATGCCTACATGGTCAGTGTCGGCATCACATCATAGAGTACGGCCATCACGCAAAGGCACGGCCATTTGGGTGAAACTCTCCAGTTTGTCCCTAACAGCCATTCAAAATTGCGGTCTTTCAACGTTCTTTTTACATGGTCAGATAAGTTATAAAATGCCCGAGGTTGTTGTGTCCCGTGTGTAGCACTAACAAGCACAAATACCCAAACCTTATATTTTTTGTGGAAAAAATAAATAAAAACACGAACCAAGAAGCCGAGTGCTGTTGCTTCAGGCTATCAGAAATGATTACGTAATGTACTTAGTCCAAGCGGAAAAGCTACATTTTACATCAGCTAACGTTACTGTCATTAACTCAAGTCCAACATTGTAATAAATTAAAGTTTAGAGTGAAACCCATCATGGAGAATATTTTGAAAGTAATAAATAATGGATTTGACTGTTGACCGTGACTTGTGCATATCAATTGGATGATAATAAACACTCTGGGAAGACACCTTTGACAAAACATCAGCCAATTTTGTCAAGTCTCCTTTTACTTCATTCTGTTCTACTTTTGTCATGTCAACATGTCATTTCTACATATCCAATTTCAAAATCAGAGTCTTACAGATAGACGTGTGTTTTTTCTGTATATTCATTTTAAAAATATAAATGCAATACCGAACCAAAACAGGAATGATATGGAAATTAAAACAAATAAATAGAAGATAAAGTTAAAGTTGAGAATGCCAAGAGTGTGTAAAGTTGTCATCAAGGCAAAGTGTGGCTACTTTGAACAATGTAAAATATATATGTATTCATGAGCCTCCACACCCTCCACTGATAGCAAACACTGGACTGGTGTAGGTTAGAGGGAGTTTCCATGTACCAATAATGTCTTAGCAAATCCATTTAGTTACAAATGGATCAGTAGGACACAACCCCTCCATTCTCCTTGGCTGTTCTCTGCTCTTCTCCACCTCTCCTGGAGGGTAAGGTTAGGAGATGGGAATGATGTCATTTGGCCTCGTCTGTTTAGGAGTCACACCCCAGTGAGAAGCTGTTTCCTGGGAGGAGAAGGGAGGAGGCCCTGAGGCTCTGACCCTGTCGTCCCTACCTCATCCCGTTTCCTCTCCTGCCTCCTTCCATTTCTCATCCAGCACCTCCTCTCCCAGTAGTTAATTTCCTCTGACTCCCATGAGGTGGTTATGATTTCACTAGGGATGCACCGATATACCGGCCAGCAGTCGTTATCGGGCGATTAAAGGCAAAAATTATACAGCTCCGGAAAAAATTAAGAGACCACTGCATCTTTTTCTTTCCTTTCCAAAAAAGTTGAAAAGGAAGGTTGTGAGTGAGGAACAGAAGGTTTAAAATTAAGAGACCACTGCAAATTGAACGCTTTTGTTCCTCACTCAAAACTTTCCTTTTCAACTTTTTTGGAAAGGAAAGAAAAAGGTGCAGTGGTCTCTTAATTTTTTCCGGAGCTGTATATCCACTTCAAATAAGGTCTGCTTTTCGTGGACACTTTCATCACCTCGCCATTTTGATAACCTTGTAAAAACCTATATGACAAGTTGACTTATCAATATTGTCTAAATATGAATAACAATATTTTTTGTAGAGCTAATTGAAACAAATACACTGCTCAAAAAAATTAAGGGAGCACTTAAATCACACATCGGGTCTCGATGAACGAAATGTACAGTGGATATAAAAAGTCTACACACCCCTGTTAAAATGCCAGGTTCTTATGATGTAAAAGAATAAGACGAAGATAAATCATGTCAGAACTTTTTCCACCTATAATGTGACCTATAACGTGAACAATTCAATTGAAAAACAAACTGAAATCTTTGAGGGGGAAAAATAAAAAACTCACAATAACCTGGTTGCATAAGTGTGCACACCCTTAAACTAATACTTTGTTGAAACACCTTTTGATTTTATTACAGCACTCAATCTTTTTGGGTAGGAGCCTGTTAGCATGGCACATCTTGACGTGGCAATATTTGCCCACTCTTCTTTGCAAAAGCTCTCCAAATCTGTCAGATTGCGAGGACATCTCCTGTGCACAGCCCTCTTCAGATCACCCCACAGATGTTCAATTGGATTCAGGTCTGGGCTCTGGCTGGGCCATTCCAAAACATTAATCTTCTTCTGGTGAAGCCATGCTTTTGTGGATTTGGATGTGTGCTTTGGGTCGTTATCGTGCTGAAAGGTGAACTTCCTCTTCATCTTCAGCTTTCTAACGGACGCCTGAAGGTTTTGTGACAAAATTGCCTGGTATTTGGAACTGTTCATAATTCCCTCCACCCTGACTAAGGCCCCAGTTCCAGCCGAAGAAAAACAGCCCCAAAGCATGATGCTGCCACCACCATGCTTCACTGTGGGTATGGTGTTCTTTGGGTGATGTGCAGTGTTGTTTTTGCACCAAACATTCCTTTTGGAATTATGGCCAAAAAGTTCAACCTTGGTTTCATCAGACCATAACACATTTTCCAACGTGCTTTTGGGGGACTTGATGTTTGTTTTTGCAAACTTCAGCCGGGCTTGGATGTTTTTCCTTGTAAGAAAATGCTTCCGTCTTGCCACCCTCCCCCATAGCCCATTCATATGAAGAATACGGGAGATTGTTGTCACATGTAGCACACAGCCAGTACTTGCCAGAAATTCCTGCAGTTCCTTTAATGTTGCTGTAGGCCTCTTGGAAGCCTCCCTGACCGGTTTTCTTCTCGTCTTTTCATCAATTTTGGAGGGATGTCCTGTTCTTGGTAATGGCTCTGTTGTGCCATATTTTCTTCACTTGATGATGACTGTCTTCACTGTGTTCCATGGTATATCTAATGCTTTGGAAATTCTTTTGTACCCTTCTCCTGACTGATATCTTTCAACAATGAGAACCCTCTCATGCTTTGGAAGCTCTCTGTGAAGCATGGCTTTTGCTCTGTCATGTAACTAATAAAATGTCAGGAAAATCCTACTAGAACAGCTGAACTTTATTTGTGATTAATCAGAGTCACTTTAAATGATGGCAGTTGTGTAATGACTTCTATTTAACATGAGTTTGAATGTGATTGGTTAATTCTGAACACAGCCACATCCCCAGTTATAAGAGGGTGTGCACACTTATGCAACCAGGTTATTATAAGGTTTTATTTTTTCATTTTTCCCCCTCGAAGATTTCAGTTTGTTTTTCAGTTGAATTGTTCACATTATAGGTCACATTAAAAGTGGAAAAAGTTCTGACATGATTTATCTTTGTCTCATTCTTTTACATCACAAAAACCTGGCATTTTAACAGGGGTGTGTAGACTTTTTATATCTACTGTATTAAAGATCAAAATCTTTAATGTACATTGTGTAAATTGTTGAGAACAAAATGACGTAACAACGGTCAATGGAAACCCAAATCACCAACTGATTGACAGCTGAATTCAAACTCACACAGAAAATCAAAGTAAACAATTGAAATCACAGGCTGTTCCAACTTGCGTGAATTTCATCACAGCAACTCATAATATGACTCAGTAGTGTGTATGGCCCCCACGTGCCTGTATGCAGTGCTCCTGATGTGATGACGGATGGTGTCCTGGGAGATCTCCTCCCAGACCTGGATCAGGGCATCAGTGAGCTCCTGGACAGTCTGTGGCGCTACTTGGCATTGTCGGATGCACCGATACATAACATCCCAGCGGTTCTCAATTGGGTTCAGGTCTGGGGAACATGAAGGCCAGTCAATAGTATCAATGCCTTCATCATCCAGGAACTGCCTACACACTCTGGCCACATGAGGCCGGGCATTGTCCTGCACCAGGAGGAACCCAGGGCCCACTGCAACAGCGTAAGGTCTGACGATGGGTTGGAGGATTTCATCCCGGTACCTAACAGCAGTCAGGGTACCGTTGGCTAGCACGTGGATTTCTGTGCGACAGTCCAAGGATATGCCTCCCCAGACCATCACTGACCTACCGCCAAACCAGTCATGCTGGATGATGTTGCAGGCAGCACAACGTTCACCACAGTGTCTCCAGACTCTTTCACGTCTCTCACGTGCTCAGTGTGAACCTGCTCTCATCTGTGAAGAGAATAGGGTGCCAATGGCGGACCTACAAATTCTGGTGTTCTCTGGTGAATGCCAATCGAGCTGCACGATGCTGGGCTGTGAGCACAGGTCCCACTAGAGGACGTCGGGCCCTCATGCCACCCTCATGGAGTCTGTTTCTGACAGTTTGGTCAGAAACATGCACACCAGTAGTCTGCTGGAGGTCATTTTGTAGGGCTCTGGCAGTTCTCCTATTCCTCACACAAAGGAGCAGATACTGGTCCAGCTGCAGGGTTGAAGCCCTTCTACGGCCCTGTCCAGCTTTCCTCGTGTAACGACCCGTCTCCTGGTATCTCCTCCATTCTCTTGAGATTGTACTGGGTGACACAGCAAATCTTGTGACGGCACGTATGGATGTGCCATCCTGGAGAAGCTGGACTACATGTGCAACCTGAATGGGCTCCAGGTACCGCCTCATGCTACCAGTAGTGACTACTAATGCAAAACTAGAGAAGAATCAGTCATGAAGGATTAAGAGACAGCAATTGTCTGCGACCACCACCTGCAAAACCATTCCCTTTTTTGAAGTTGTCTTGCTGTTGCCTCTCCAGTGCACCTGTTGTCACTTTCATTTGCACCAATACAGGTGACATTGATTCACAATCACTTATGCTTCCTAACTGAACAGATTGATATCCCTGAAGTTTAATTGACTTGGGGTTATACTTTGATAATTACGGGTTCCCTTCATTTTTTTGAGCAGTGTATGTTGACACATCTCACCTTGTCCTGATGAGATTTATGCTGTTGTCAAAACGCCCAGCCGCATAAACGAAACACAGGCCTTATTTGAAGTGATTCTAAAATTCCTCATCGAATAAATGACTGGTGAAATCCGAAAAGAGCACATTTAGCTGCTAGGCTTTATGGGGACTACGACATGTTGACTGACCCACGTTACGTGTTAATAGAAATACTTTTCTCAAATCATAACACAGCACACTTGTTCGTTCTGTGTTTTAAGGTATAAAGGCTTGGGGGTTGGCTGCCAAAATCAGTGGCTGGTAGATTTTGAGTACCTGACACATTTGCTGGTCGACCAAAAAGTTAACTTGATGTCCTGCGTTGAAGAATGAAGTGCTTTTAAGGCTGAAAACTATGTCAAGCAACATGTTTTATTTAATTTATGCCAGGGTACACAGGTACAGAAATGCCAAAACATCAGTATCGGCCGATTGTGTTATTTGAATATCGGCAAGAATTTTCTTATTAGTGCATCCCTACTTTTCACAAGAGTCATGGTGACATACAGGGAAGAGTGTTTAGGCTATCTCTAATTATTGTTCTCTGGATGGTTATATTTGTTCAGCCCGTCCTGTGGCTGTTCATCAAAACAAACATGTTGAAGTCATGATTTGAGTCCCAGATGCCCCCTTTATAATATCAAATACACTAGTATAGACAATAATCCCATTAGGGGGTCAGCAGAGTGGCAGCTGGAATCGTCAGGTATCGTCTTGATCTGCAACACAACCAGGAGGACTTTGGACAGGGGCAGCAACAAGTCTTTTCAAGCCTGGTACTCCGCAGGTGTGAGCCAAGACCTCATGTCCTCCTAAGTTTAAACAGGGCAGGAGACACGGAAAATTTAGAAAATCCATTCCTTAGATCTACAAGGATTTATAGTGGAGAAGGAGAACTGACCCTACTCCCCCAGCACAATAATATAGCAGCGTAAGATCTTGGGGCTGAGACATCATAACCGACGACATCATTGCATCACACAGGGTGAGTAAAGCTTCCTCCTGTTCTTAGTCAACGTGGGTGTCTGACCAGAAGTTGTTCATGAGTAAGAACATCTAGGAATTCATTAATTCACAGAAAAGGTCATCTTCCAGAAAATGAGGAAGGAATTTAGTTATGCTTCTTGTCAGTTACAGTTCCAGGGTTGGATATGTTACCTATAGTTGAATACACTCATTACAAGACACCCTTTATAATGGCATTTGTTAAGTTGCCAAAATGTAATTCCCCTTTGAAACCTGTGATGGTCCCAGCTTGTTATGCCTGTTGCCAGGGAGAAATCTGCATTTAGTGAAGGTGCTTCGTCCCACATCCTGTTGTGTAGGTCACGCATGTTGTAGTAACCGCTGCATAATGGGTTTTACAGAACCTGGGTCGTCATTTCCAGCTGTGTGAAAGAAGAATCCGTGTGTTTCGTTCTGGGGGGGCAGGGACTGTTTAGGACAGGCTACGTACACAGGTTGCGAATAGAGCGATGGTCTGAGCTTTGACCTTAATTTCACTGCCACACCGACGTGAGTCCATCTAGTCCCACAGAGCTCTGGGCCGGGCCTGCTACTCGTCATCTAACAACAGGGTTCGAACTGGTCATCAGCCCAGCTTGGTCATCGTCTCTAAAGGTGTCATCTGTCTGTCCGTAATGACATGAGCCACATTCTCCCAGTGGGCAGGCGATCCTGCAGAGATGAGGTTTCCAAGGTGTTGGAGAAATAGTGTTATTTTGTTTCTGGGCAAAGCACTGTTAATAAATTTTGCTTCCTTCGTCCTGATCTTCACCCAGTATTGTCTGTGGACACTCATAAGATTAGATCACAGGGTCTTTAATTCTTCGGCTCTTTAATTCTTTAGGTCCTCACGTTTCACTCCTGCTCAACATCACAACAGTGACAAATACAATATATGTTCAGCATAACCTAGGGAATTAACCACATACGAATGTATGTATATTTTATTTTCACATTTAAGTCATATGTCAGACTTACAGAAGCAATTCACATTTTAGTCATTTAGAAACCTGCACATGTGATTACACACAACTACAGGGTTTTTGTCCTTGTTGTTTGAGAGGCTTATTTTGTTTTGTTCACAAAAAAGACCAAAAGTGTAATCAATGAAACTGCAGCTCCAGTTGGGAAAAGAATGTCTTATATTGCTAGACTCATATGAGTCTCAGTGAAACATTACATCTGTAATAATATGCACTGCATAGCCTATGTCGTTACTATCATGTGTCATTTTCACCCTGAATCATCTTGCCAATGATTGGTCTACGAAAACCGTCTCTCTTTCTCTCTGTCTTTCTCTCTGTCTTTCTCTCTCACCCTCTCACTCGTATCTCTAGCAACAGTCTGCCTGGGAGGGGACACACTAAAGCTGATTAGGAAAACATTATTTTCAATCAGGGAAAAAGAAATACAAAGCTCTTCGTCTGCTATCTGGCCTTCACTTCAAAGTGGTCCAATAAGCAGAGTGAGTGAAGGGTTTTGAAAGCAGCTGCTGTAGGTTGGCTGGTCTGACTGAATGCTTAGTGCTTCTGTGTAGGAGTTTGGAGTGTTTCCATCACGTTAAGGAACCATGCAATTCCATGGAAAACCTCCTCAATCAACACTATTGCAGAGATCTAAAACTGCATTTGGAAAAACTATACTGGAAAATAAAAAAAGAATAATTGAAAGCAAATCTTGCCCATTTTTACATACGTCTTTATTGTCATTCTTTATGTGCCCCCAAATAATATATATTTTTTATATTTAGTTTTTTAAAATACAACCCTCTTTCCAAAAAAGTTGGGACGCTGCGTAAAATGCAGATAGAAACAGAATGCAATGATGTGCAAATCATCTAATCCCTGTATTTAATTGAAAATAGTACATAGACATCATAACAAATGTTGAAATTGAGAAATGTAATTGTTTTCGAAAAATACAGGTCCATTTTGAATTTTAATGCCAGCAACACACTGCAAAAAAAGTTGGGACGGGGCATCTTTACCATTGTGTTGCATCACCTCTTCTTTTAAAAATACTCTGTAAGCGTTTGGGAACTGAGGAGACCAATTGCTGTAGTTTTGAAAGTGGAATGTTGTCCGAATGTTGTCCTTTTACTACAGAGCCATGCTGTTGTGATACATGCAGAATGTGGTTTGGCATTGTCCAGCTGAAATAAGCAAGGCCTTCCCTGAAAAAGACATCGTCTGGATGGCAGCACATTGCTCCAAAACCTGTACATATTACATATTGTTCATTATTTATGGCGCCTTCACAGAAATGCAGGTTACCCATGCCATGTGCACTAATGCACCCCCATACCATCACGGATGTTGGCTTTTGAACTGTGTGCTGATAACAAGCCAGATGGTCCCTCTCCTCTTTAGTCTGGAGGATGCGGCGTCCATGATTCCCGGAAAGAATCTTAAATTTTGATTTGTCAGACCACAGGATTGTTTTCTACTTTGCCTCAGTCCATCTAAAATGAGCTCGGGTCCAGAAAAGGCGCTGGCGTTTCTGGATGCCCATGCAGTGATGTCCACTACAGCATTGTGTCTGTTTTTAATGCAGTGCCGTCTGAGGACCCAAAGATCACAGCCATCCAATATTGGTTTTCGCCCTTGTCCCTTGCATACAGAGATTGCTCCAGATTCTCTGAATCTTTTATTGATATTATGTACCGTAGATGATGAGATCCCCAAACTCTTTGCAATTTTACGTTGTGATACGTTATTCTTGAATTGTGGCACTATTTGCCCGCATCTTTCACAGAGTGGTGAACCCCTCCCCATCCTCACTTCTGACAGACCCATCCTCTCTGGAATGATCTTTAAATACCCAATCATATTACTGACCTGTTGCAAGTTGACCTAATTATTTGTGTGATATTCAACCTGGTTTAGTTTTTTAGCATTACACAACGTTTCCAGTCTTTTGGTGTCTCTGTCCCAGCTTTTTTGTGTTTCTGGCATCAAATTCAAAGTGAGCATGTATTTTTCAAGAAACAATAACATTTCTCAGTTTCAATATTTGATATGTTGTGTTGGTACTATTTTATATTTAATATAGGGTTTAAATGATTTGCACATCATTGCATTCTGTTTCTATTTGTATTTTACCCAGCGTCCCAAATTTTTGGGAAACGGTGTTATGTATTTTTTTGATCATTTAATAAAATAGCCTAATTGATTGATTTTAAGTCAGTATAAATTTCTATGTAATTTGTGATTTTACTATGATAGATAAGTAATGATCTACAAAATGAAACAAGTACCTAATATTACTGATCTATAGACGGTAAATTAGATTACTCCAAACCCATTAGAATATGGCAATGCCATAATCGTGAATCACAAAATTGGCAGGGAAAAAACTATTAGGATATAGAAGTTGTCACACTGAAAAATCTCAATCTTGTTTACAGTATAAAGGATTGGATTTTTAATGTCGCTTCATTGTCCAGTTAAGACCAGTGACAAAGCAACCAAATATGTGCTACAAGATCGACACCTTTAACTAGACTACTCTAACGTCGTTGGAGGGATAATCCCTACGGTTACATAATGACGTTCCTAAAGGTTTGTGTGACTGCTCATAACATTATGTCATGTCTGACACATAAATGATATGTCATGCTCTGGCACTGTGTAGCCATTCATAAGCCGTGTCATTTCCATTACCGTCTGGGAGCCAGCCACTATCCAAACCACATAATGTCTGCCTCTTTACGCGGTGCAATATGGAAACGCGCTGTAATTTAACGTAAAGTAAGGTGGCTTCTGTGGGGTTGCGTATGGAAACATGCTCAAGACAGAGACCTTAACTGGCAACCTAAACTGAAACTTCTGACCTACTCAATAAAAAAAGTGTGTTGTATATTAACTATCATGCTGTATTTGAGATGTTAAAAGATAACCAGACGATCATTTGTAAAAATATAGAAAATGGATGAATTGAAGAGCCACTTTAAATCTTTTAAAACACTTTCAAAAACATGTTGCCTATTACAACTATGTGAGACAGCCCTGTTACCACTGGCACTGTAAAATGAACACGTCTTTTTTGAAGCATCTGTTATTGAGTTAATTCTAGAGTCTTTGAGGGGACGTGTATAAGTGAGACCTGACATGGATCTTATGAAGTCATGGAGAATGAACAGAGCGAGGACACCACCCCCGTATGTCAAGTAACAGGGAGGGTGACAGGGTGACGGAACAGTGTGATATCACAGCTCACGTCAAGTTTCAACGTTTGTCCAGGGGGAGATAAACGTCTATTGGTTAAATGACAGTGAACCTCTATAGAAGTGATAACCTAGGGTTAAGTGTCGTTGTTAGGTATTGGGTTAAGGTTCATCGTTAGGGTTAGGTATTGGGTTAAGGCTCATCGTTATGGTTAGGTATTGGGTTAAGGCTCATTGTTAGGGTTAGGTACTGGGTTAAGGCTCATCGTTAGGGTTAGGTACTGGGTTAAGGCTCATCGTTAGGGTTAGGTATTGGGTTAAGGCTCATCGTTAGGGTTAGGAATTATGGTTAAATTTAGGGTTTTGGTAAGGGATTGTGAATTATTATGAAACGTGAAGAGATATGGTTTTCTGAAAGCCTTAATCGAAAAAATAAACAGTAACATGGCCACACATGTATAGAAACAATCTCTAATGGAAGAAGTTCATAAAAGGTAAAAGATAGCCGCTTTCACCTTAACCAGTCTATTAAAATATAAGCTCTTACTTGGTCCTACTGGCCAGTTTTTAAGTGACAAATACAAACTATTGCTGCCTGGACAAACGTCTAATTAAGACGGTCTCATGAGAAGTGTCTCTAGTAAAGCTATGGCTGGATCCAGAAACATTGACACACAGTGACAGCAAGATGATGAGCCTCCAGTATCATTCTCTATGCTATCTGTCTGTAAGTCTAGATTACATTAGTTTGCTGTGCAACCTAATGGGGGGTATGTGAAACACTGCTTATGGAATATCTTCTATTCAAGCTAATAAAGAAATCTGTCAACTTGAGAGCAAGAGAGACAGACAGAAAGGGAGAGTAGTGGAGGACAGAAAGAATGTATATTTTCTATAAAAAATTTATTAAACTGTCTTTGTCCTGCTCCACCTATTACGGGAAGCTGTGTCCCTGTAAAGCACTGTATACCAATGTCAGTAGACCTATACCTGTAGACCACAGCAAACCTACACCTGTAGTCTACAGTAGACCTACACAAGTTGACCACGGCAGACCTACACCTGTAGACTACAGTAGACCTACACCAGTAGACCACAACAGACCTACACCTGCAGACCACAGTAGGCCTACACCTGCAGACCACAGTAGACCTACACCTGTAGACCTACACCTGTACACCACAGTAGACTTACATCAGTAGACCACAACAGACCTACACCTGCAGACCACAGTAGACCTACACCTGTAGACCTACACCTGTAGACCACAGTAGACTTAGACCAGTAGACCACAACAGACCTACACCTGCAGACCACAGTAGGCCTACACCCGCAGACCACAGTAGACCTACACCTGTAGACCACTGTAGACCTACACCTGTAGACCTACACCTGTAGACCACAGTAGACCTACATCTGTAGACCATAGTAGACCTACACCTATAGACCACAGTAGACCTACACCTGTAGACCACAGTAGACCTACACCTGTAGACCTACACCTGTAGACCTACATCTGTAGACCATAGTAGACCTACATCTGTAGACCATAGTAGACCTACACCTGTAGACCTACACCTGTAGACCTACCACAATAGACCTACAACTGTAGACTTACACCTGTAGACCACAGTAGACTTACACCAGTAGACCACAGCAGACCTACACCAGTTGACCACAGCAGACCTACACCTGTAGACCACAGTAGACCTACACCAGTTGACCTCGGCAGACGTACACTTGTAGACCACAGTAGATCTACACCTGTAGACCTACACCTGTTGACCACAATAGACCTACACCTGTAGACCTACCACAATAGACCTACAACTGTAGACTTACACCTGTAGACCACAGTAGACTTACACCAGTAGACCACAACAGATCTACACCTGCAGACCACAGTAGACCTACACCTGTAGACCTACACCTGTAGACCACAGTAGACCTACACCTGAAGACCTACACCTGTAGACCACAGTAGACCTACACCTGTAGACCTACACCTGTAGACCATAGTAGACCTACACCTGTAGACCTACACCTGTAGACCACAGTAGACCTACACCTGTAGACCTACACCTGTAGACCACAGTAGACCTACACCTGTAGTCGTACACCTGTAGACCACAGTAGACCTACACCTGTAGTCATACACCTGTAGACCTCAGTAGACCTACACCTGTAGTCATACACCTGTAGACCACAGTAGACCTACACCTGTAGACCTACACCTGTAGTCATACACCTGTACTAATACCACAACACTGTACAGAAGTGTAATGATGAGTATAGAGAGATACCAGTTCTCTCTGTCTCTTAAACCCCTTCTCTGTCTCAAGCTATCTCTGTTTACCTTTCTCTGTCTCTTCATTTCTCTCTCCCTCCCTCTCTCTCTCTCTCCCTCTCCTCTTTTTCTGTCTGTGGGTGGATCCTGAAGCTAAAAAAAGAATTTGAGAAAAAAACCGAATGTACAGGAGAGGAGGAAAAACAATCACACGATGAATAGAAATGGGAATGGTGCTAAATGACACACTTCTCTCCATTCAGTATGACAGATCATTCTGGTTTTCCTCTCACCCTTTGACCCGTTACATCGGTTCTATCTAACAACAAGCTCAGATGTGGAACTGCATGCATTTTAGGCCTAATTAATCCTCTCCGTGAATTCCCCGGTCACTCAGCACCAGTTTGTTTGATTGATGTCCCCTCCGACATGTCTGTCTCCATGTGTTATTTCCAAAATGGCATTTTTATAGTTGACTAAGCATTTGTTTCTGAACAGTGCCAGTGTACCTCAGGCTGGCTGCTTCTGGTCTCTGTGTTGTGGTTAGCCTTCTCATCACCAGCCTCTGGGATTAACATGGACACAAACATGTTGGTAAACACCAGATGAATTTTAAAGGCAGTTTGCTCATGGACAAATATTCAGTAGTGCTTATAATTTGGAATAATTTTCCAATATCAATAATGGCCAATATCAATAGGAGCTGATTTAAAATTGACGTATGTTTAGTTTATTTTGTAGTTTCAATTAACTGTCATTGCATTCATTTAGATATTACTGATTCAATTGTTTTTTGGGTCAGTGACTGTAAAGAAATAAAAGCATGAAAAGGAGACAATGACCTTTCAGTGAGATGTTGAGGAGTGTGCGTCTCTATTTATAGATCCACTGCCAGTTCAGTATGCAATTAGGTTACGGATGCATGAGTACGTCGCTGCCATTCCCCATGCCCAGACGCCTCTCCAGCAGAACCCACATCTCAGAGGCCTCAGATCGTATCTGATCATGCCTTGCTTAACTCTCGACAACAAGAAACAAAACGCTGCAGACGCCACAGCGAGGAACAAGGATCAAACAGCTCCAGCCAGGGGTGTGTGGTCAGACGAAGGCAAATTCCAGCCAGGGGTGTGTGGTCAGACGAAGGCAAATTCCAAAGGCTTGATTTTCAAGTGCACCATTGATAGATTTCACCGTATATGTGCTGACTGAATTACTTGGATTTGTCTGCAGTGCTCCAACGACTGCCTGGATATTGATGTCTTCCCCTGTGACGAATTAATCCAATCTGTTTCACTGATCTGGCGTGTTTAACTGCGGAGATCAATGCTGAGAGGCAGGCGATACGTTATTGAGTCAGTCAATGCAATTCCTCCACATGAAGATTAAGCTCATTCTGTTGTTACCCTTTCTTAGCTTGTAACCAACCATACAGAATTCCTTTAATCTAAAAACGCTTTATGTATACCATTTGGTGTAATTGGTGATTTATTGCGTGTTCTCAATGTATTCTGATTTGCCATGCCCATCCTTTTTAAAAATAATATTTTATTTAGAAGCAAAGGGTTAAATAAACCAAAAATTGCCGTGTTTTAGTGGGAGTAGAAAATAAGCAGGCATAGAAATAGCATGTTAACTGTTAGCAAAACATGGGCTTGTGCTGTCTGAAATTGATCACAGTAGCTTCGGTTCTATTTAACCTACTTAGCCGTGCATGTGTGTTAAACCCCAGAGGATTTAACATTTCCAACTGTCAACATGAATTAACCGTCACAAATACTACTTAAATCCTCAGCATTTTTCAAACAAGTGACTGGTGTATGCAGCACACCAAGAAAAGTTTCACCATTTTATTTTGGATTTACAGGTTTTAGAAAGTTGAGAAATGTTATGTCTTTTTCGGCTGACATCCACTCTGATCCCCATTTGCTTTTGCCAAAGAAGCAGATATTCCCAGGGTCATATAAAAAAATAACACCAGGCTTTAAAATATACTTTTTTAAATACAAGTTCATGCAGTATCTAAATACAAACTACTCAAATAATTAATAATTTGTATGTGCATGTAGATTGTGTTGTAGCGTGTGTATCTCTTCACTTTACTTGCAGTTTTGTTGATTGATTTTTATGGAGTGTGTGTCTCATCACAGTACCAGTTATGTGTAGATTGTGTTGGAGTATCTGTGCCTTTTCACAGTAGCTGTTGTGTGTAGATTTTGTTGGAGTATGGGTGTCTCTTCACAGTAGCTGTTGTGTGTAGATTTTGTTGGTGTGTGTGTCTCTTCACAGTAGCTGTTGTGTGTAGATTTTGTTGGTGTGTGTGTCTCTTCACAGTAGCTGTTGTGTGTAGATTTAGTTGGAGTATGTGTGTCTCTTCACAGTAGCTGTTGTGTGTAGATTTAGTTGGAGTATGTGTGTCTCTTCACAGTAGCTGTTGTGTGTAGATTTAGTTGGAGTATGTGTGTCTCTTCACAGTAGCTGTTCCGTCCTGACAAGTTACTGAATACATTTGTAATTGTAAACGGACATTCCATTCAATTCTAGCTCTGTGTAATACTGTGGGTTGCCATGAACCTGTAATGGCGTGCTATATGTTAGGCTATCTGAACTGTATGTTATTCCGACACTTTTCAATTAGTAGACATATTCGGTGTTCACCATCAACGGAATGTCTGCAAAAACAGGAACATTGTCTTTAAATGCCGGAATGCATGTAACTAGCTATCAGATTGGATGCAGGCCTTAGATATTTCACAATGTTTGGTACCAGATTAAATGTTTTGGTTTGGTTGTTTTTCACCCATTTTGATGCTGACTCTTACTCCTTGTTCAGTCTACAAGAGCTCACTGTCACTGCATTTACAGTGTGGATTTACCAGCATACGTTATCATTCTGGCTTGTTGGACAAACAAAGAGTGACGGACCAAGGCAGCTACCGTGAGGGACAATGGACTGTACACCAGAAGCTTCCTCTGAGGAATGATCACTGTAAACTCATTAAATTTAGCTTCCATCCACACCTACTTAGACTTTTTTAATTGTAAAATACTAATATCACATTTATGGTAACATAACAACAATAATAATATTGTTGTAGTAATATTATTGTGATATTATCATAATAACAGAGGTGCTTCAAAATGAATAATGTAGTTGCCTAAGAGTTGAGACTGTTTTTTTCTGGACTATTAAGCAGCCTGCATGTAGGCAACCGGTTTATCCTTAATGCAACCGGTTTATCCTAAGTGCAACCGGTTTATCCTTAATGCAACCGGTTTATCCTTAATGCAACCGGTTTATCCTTAATGCAACCGGTTTATCCTTAATGCAACCGGTTTATCCTTAATGCAACCGGTTTATCCTAAATGCAACCGGTTTATCCTAAATGCAACCGGTTTATCCTTAATGCAACCGGTTTATCCTTAATGCAACCGGTTTATCTTAAATGCAACCGGTTTATCCTAAATGCAACCGGTTCATCCTTAATGCAACCGGTTTATCCTTAATGCAACCGGTTTATCCTAAATGCAACCGGTTTATCCTAAATGCAGCTGGTGGTCCTAAATGCAGCCGGTGGTCCTAAATGCAACCGGTTTATCCTAAATGCAACCGGTTTATCCTAAATGCAGCTGGTGGTCCTAAATGCAGCCAGTGGTCCTAAATGCAACCGGTGCTTCAACACTGACGATGGGCTTAAGACAAGTTATACGTGAATAGAACTCTGGTCCTACTGGGGGTGGTTTTTAGGGGACTTTCAACCCCTGTACTATCCACAGAATGGGCCAACCTCGTTTTCAGGACCTGCACATGTTCCCAGAAGCATTATAGTCAGGTTTATGTCACCTAACCCTAAACCGTCTGTAAATTCTTCATTTAACCATAATTTAACCAGGTAGGTTGATTAAGAACCAGTTCTCATTGTCAAAGACGACTTGGGCAAAGGCATTAATTGCAAGACCAGACAAGTACACAGAAAGTAAATACTGTGAAAAGCACAAAAGGACAAACAGAACCTAGGCTAGATACATGTTATTGTGGTGTGTTGTGTGGATATTTACAACCACAACACCTACCCAGTAAAACAATGAAAAGGTGTTTTATGGATGAACCCAAAAATGTTGGTTGACTTAGAAGGGTCAATATGTAGGCCATCTTAATAATAAATGTATGTTTGACCTTTTACAGTGGTTTACAACCAGACATATGAGAGGGTAAGACTCATGCCAAACCTTTGGTAAAATGCACACAAGGACGAACTTCAAGGATACTCACGACAGAGCCAGATCCACTTGGTGGTACTATAAACATAAAAGGTTGGGAACCACTTGTTTAGATAATGTTCTTGTCTGAACAGGACAGGTCTATCTAAACATGTGGTACCTCACCTTGAAACCTGGTAACAAAAGTCAAGTATTTGGCCTAAAGCAGCATCTGGCAAGGGGCAATTATGCGTTAAAAAAGTTTAAGTCAAATAACACCAATCACACCAGTTTGCCGTCTATTTTAGATGTTTGTCCATGTGGGGAGAATGGTGAGCGTTTTGTGGATGGAGATTGTGTTTTATATTTGTTTCCCAAAAAGGTTAACCTTTAACCTACAATTGTGCTTTAAAGTTTGGTTCCCTTGGAGAATTGGTAATATATGTACCATTTGCAAATAAAACATGAGTGAGCAGGCAAAACACAAGACATGTTATTTCTTATGGGATTCACATTCAACTGTAGGTCATAACAGAATGGCTCAATCATAAAACAAAACATGGCGACAAAGAGAACTTAACTTAACTGACCCCTGTTCAAAAGTCTGCATGCCCTCAGTTCTTAATACTGTGTATTGCCCCCTTTATCATCAATAGCTGCCCATTCGTCTTGGCAAAACGCCTCCAGGACATGCAAAGTCTTTGGTCGTCTTGCATGAACCGCATGTTTGAGATCTCCCCAGAGTGGCTCGATAATATTAAGGTCAGGAGACTATGATGGCCACTCCAGAACCTTCACCTTTTTCTGCTGTAACCACTGGAGGGTCAACTTGGCCTTGTGCTTAGGGTCATTGTCGTGCTGGAAAGTCCAAGAGCGTCCCATGCGCAGCTTTTGTGCAGAAGAATGCAAATTGTCTGCCAGTATTTTCTGATAACATACTGCATTCATCTTGCCATCAATTTTCACATGATTCCCTGTGCATTTAGAGCTCACACACCCCCAAAACATCAGTGAGCCACCCCCATGCTTCACAGTGGGGATGGTATTCTGTTCACTATAGGCCTTGTTGACCCCTCTCCAAACATAGCACTTATGGTTGTGACCATAAAGCTCTATTTTGGTCTCGTCACTCCAAATTACAGTGTGCCAGAGGCTGTGAGGCATGTCCAGGTGTTGTTGAGCATATTGTAACAGGCTTTTTTGTGGCATTGGCACAGTAAAGGCTTCTTTCTGGCAACTCATCCATGCAGCTCATATTTGTTCAAGTATCGTCATATTGTGCTCCTTGAAACGACCACACCATCTTTTTCCAGAGCAGCCTGTATTTATCTTGTGGTTACCTGTGGGTTTTTCTTGGTATCCCGAACAATTCTTCTAGCAGTTTTAGCTGAAATCTTTCTTAGTCTACCTGACCTTGGCTTGGTATCAAGAGATCCCTGAATTTTCCACTTCTTAATAAGTGATTGAACAGTACTGACTGGCATTTGCAAGACTTTGGATATCTTTTTATATCCTTTTCCATCTTTATAAAGTTCCATTACCATGTTACGCAGGTCTTTTGACAGTTCTTTTCTGCTTGCCATGGCTGGTATCTAGCCTGCTCAGCGCATCCATGTGAGAGCAAACAAACTCATTGACTATTTATACACAGACAGTAATTGCAATTTAAAAAGCCACAGGTATGGAAAATTAACCTTTATATGCCATTTTCACCTGTGTGTGTCACTTTGTGTGTCTGTAGCAAGGCCAAACATTCAAGGGTATGTTAACTTTTGATCAGGGCCATTTGGGTGTTTTCTGTTATCATTATGATTTAAAAAGAAGCCAAACAACTATGTGATTATAAATGGCTTCATATGATCACTATCCTTAAATAAAAGACAGTTTTTTTGCATGATCAGTCATATTTTCAAAATCAATGCCAAAATTTCACAATTTCTGCCAGGGTATGCAAACTAATGAGCACAACTCTAAGTATCTAAAACTAACCTTAACCCATCACCTTAATTCCTAATAATAACCATCAATCTTAAACCTAATTCTAACCTTTTTGAGTTTTCATTTTACCTATAACATTACAGGTCTGCCTTCTCTTTGCCTGTCGATTATTTCAAGTTTTTACTTCACCTATAGACGTTTGTCTCCCCTTGACAAACATTAAATGCGAATGTGACCAATGAGATCACGTCTGGAAAGCAAGTCTTAGCTTTTGTCACATACTTACATTTTATTAGAGTGGAGACCATTCACAACCATTTCATATGTTCATATTTCAACATGAAATAACTGCTGCAGTGTTTTTGGTAAGGACTAAAAAGCTGACTCAATATACCACTCCGTCTTGACCTAATAAATAAGTACAACTTATTTTTGCATTTTATATTTGCATTTTAGTAATTCAGCAGACAGTCTTATCCAGGACCACTGAGTTAGTTAATCCATTTGGAGAGACAATAGCTAGGTGGGACTCTGTCAGGTTCAGTACTCCTCACTCAATGAAATTCATCATCGTAGAGCCCATTGGTGACAAAATCTGATGATGAGTCATTTTTCTAAGGGAAACAGTTACACCACTCATTTCTAGAGATTCCAATCATAACAGGCAGTTGACCAAGCTTGCGTGAGTCTATCAGAAGATGTTATATTGATAACTACTGCTGTTCAAATCAAACATTACTCTCATTCTGGAAACATGCCTTCAGATTATCTTAAGTTTCACATGTTCCTCAGCTACAATGGTCTCAGTCTACTTGGTCCAGTGTGCAGAGCTGTCCAGGCTGAGCTCGGAGTTTCTGAGCTGTCTGAGCTGTATAGCCTGGATCCCGCCGTGGGAGTAATAGGAGTCGTGTGGTGGATCTGCGTGTATTATTCTCTGGGCTGCTAGGCTGAGTCTGGAACAGTGTCCCATCCCCTCTGTAGGGCACTACATACTGTATACTAACCCCTGTATGTTTTGGCCACAAGTAGTGCACTTTAGAGGAGATATGGTGACATTTGGGGCACAGCCATTTGACATGACTTGGTCATTTTTCCGTATGACCTTAGTGGTCCATGTTAGAGTGGCACCTTATCCCCTAACCCTATGAAAACTACACTGGCATAGAACTGACATCACTGGCATAGAACTGACATCACTGGCATAGAACTACACTGGCAAAGAACTGAAATCACTGGCATAGAACTACACTGGCAAAGAACTGACATCAGTGGCATAGAACTACACTGACATCACTGGCAAAGAACCACACTGGCAAAGAACTGAAATCACTGGCATAGAACTGACATCAGTGGCATAGAACTACACTGGCAAAGAACTGAAATCACTGGCATAGAACTACACTGGCATAGAACTGACATCAGTGGCATAGAACTTCACTGGCATAGAACTGACATCAGTGGCATAGAACTGACATCACTGGCAAAGAACTACACTGGCAAAGAACTGACATCACTGGCATAGAACTACACTGGCATAGAACTGACATCACTGGCAAAGAACTACACTGGCAAAGAACTGACATCACTGGCATAGAACTACACTGGCATAGAACTGACATCACTGGCATAGAACTACACTGGCATAGAACTGACCACACTGGCAAAGAACTACACTGGCAAAGAACTGACATCACTGGCAAAGAACTACACTGGCAAAGAACTGACATCAGTGGCATAGAACTACACTGGCATAGAACTGACATCAGTGGCATAGAACTACACTGGCGTAGAACTGACATCAGTGGCATAGAACTACACTGGCATAGAACTGACATCACTGGCATAGAACTGACATCACTGGCATAGAACAACACTGACATAGAACTGACATCACAGGCATAGAACTACACTGACAAAGAACTGACCATTGGCATAGAACTGACATTACTGTCATAGAACTAGACTGACAAAGAACTGACCATTGGCATTGAACTGACATTACTGTCATAGGACACTGGCATAGAACTGACATTACTGGCATAGAACACTGGCATAGAACTGACATCAAAGGCATAGTAGTACACTGTCATAGAACTACACTGACATAGAACTGACATCACTGGCAAAGAACTACACTGTCATAGAACTGATATCAGTGGCATAGAACAACACTGGCATAGAACTGACATCACTGGCATAGAACTACACTGGCATAGAACTGACATCACTGGCATAGAACTACACTGGCATAGAACTGACATCACTGGCATAGAACAACACTGACATAGAACTGACATCACTGGCATAGAACTACACTGACAAAGAACTGACCATTGGCATAGAACTGACATTACTGGCATAGAACTAGACTGACAAAGAACTGACCATTGGCATTGAACTGACATTACTGTCATAGAACACTGGCGTAGAACTGACATTACTGGCATAGAACAC
The DNA here is from genome assembly GCA_016801175.1 of Esox masquinongy. Classification (NCBI taxonomy): domain Eukaryota; kingdom Metazoa; phylum Chordata; class Actinopteri; order Esociformes; family Esocidae; genus Esox; species Esox masquinongy. The sequence goes on along the minus strand of JACXGI010003268.1, from coordinate 40,312 downwards.
TGGCATAGAACTGACATCACTGGCATAGTAGTACACTGTCATAGAACTACACTGACATAGAACTGACATCACTGGCAAAGAACTTACACTGGCATAGAACTGATATCAGTGGCATAGAACAACACTGGCATAGAACTGACATCACTGGCATAGAAGTACACTGGCATAGAACTGACATCACTGGCATAGAACTACACTGGCATAGAACTGACATCAGTGGCATAGAACTACACTGGCAAAGAACTGACATCAGTAGCATAGAACTCCACTGGCATAGAACTGACATCAGTGGCATAGAACTACACTGGCATAGAACTGACATCAGTGGCATAGAACTACACTGGCATAGAACTGACATTAGTGGCATAGAACTACACTGGCATAGAACAACACTGACTAAGAACTGACCATTGGCATAGAACTGACATTACTGGCATAGAGTTGACATTACTGGCATAGAACACTGGCATAGAACTGACATCACTGGCATAGAACTACACTGGCTAAGAAACGACATCACTGGCTTAGAACTACACTGACATAGAACTACACTGGCATAGAACTACACAGGCAGCCCACAGAATAGCGTCAGTGGGCTAAAGAGTTGACCATTAGTCACATGGATTTGAGTACCAGTGTTATTGCCCATAATCAGCCCAGTGGCCCACAGCTCCACCCTGCCTTCAACCAGTCAGCCCAGGCCAGTGGCCCACAGCTCCACCCTGCCTTCAACCAGTCAGCCCAGTGGCCCACAGCTCCATCCTGCCTTCAACCAGTCAGCCCAGGCCAGTGGCCCACAGCTCCACCCTGCCTTCAACCAGTCAGCCCAGGCCAGTGGCCCACAGCTCCACCCTGCCTTCAACCAGTCAGCCCAGGCCAGTGGCCCACAGCTCCACCCTGCCTTAACCAGTCAGCCCAGTGGCCCACAGCTCCACCCTGCCTTCAACCAGTCAGCCCAGCCCAGTGGCCCACAGCTCCACCCTGCCTTAACCAGTCAGTCCAGTGGCCCACAGCTCCACCCTGCCTTCAACCAGTCAGCCCAGCCCAGTGGCCCACAGCTCCACCCTGCCTTAACCAGTCAGCCCAGTGGCCCACAGCTTCACCCTGCCTTCAACCAGTCAGCCCAGCCCAGTGGCCCACAGCTCCACCCTGCCTTCAACCAGTCAGCCCAGCCCAGTGGCCCACAGCTCCACCCTCCTGTCAGTCAGGACCTGGCCAGAACCAGAATCTCCTCAAATAGCTCCACAAATAAATGTTTACTCTGTGTTTTCAGACACTACCTCATGAGCTGTTTGTTCAAACCTCTCTTGTCCTCAATACGCTCCATAATTTATTCCACTAATATCTGTAGCTGTATAGCTACCCAACACTTGGTAAATAAACACTGTCTCAGGGGAAAAGAGGCCAACTTAGATTTTTCTCTACATTATTTACAACTCTCCCTCTGTCTCTCTCTCACACTCTGTCTTTCACTCTGTCTCTCGCTCTCTGACATGGTTTTCAGATGTTTGACTGAATTTTTTCTGGCTTTTTCATATAGTTCCGGTTCCCAGACTTCATAGCACTATGGCGTGGACCAGATGTTACATTTCATTAGCGGACCAAACCAACGCATTTCGTTACCATAATGGGTCAATATATCTACACTAATATTACAAAGTGGCTTATTTTCACTGTTTTGATGCATATAAATATTGTGAGGCATGTTGTTTTTGAAGCAGCAATTACTCATGCCAATAAATAAATAAATAGAAAGGATTTCTATAGAGGTCATACTGTAAAATTGGTTATGTTAAAATGTGAAGTGTGAATATACATTCATTTCCTATTTCAAAGTGACTCATTATCACAATCACTTTACCGTGAAGGTTCTTCAGAATTCTGATTATTTACGTCTATTTCACAGGAAATCAAAGGGATGGAAATTAATGACTTTTATCTTCCTTAGATATGATATTTTCTAAATATCAACCCCCCACACACTCACACACACACACTCACACACACAGTCGTACACACATATGCACACACACACACACACAGTCGTACACACACACGCGCACACACACATATGCACACACATTTTAAGCATTTATTTGAATACAAGTCACATAAGTCACGCTACATTGCAAAGGATTCAAACATTTCAAGGTCATTGACATAGGGACACATGGATATGCAAAAACCCAATACACACAGATACATGCACGCACGCACGCACACACACACACACACACACACACACACACACACACACACACACACAGATTCTGTCAGATTTATTCACTCCTCAGCTTAGTTCCGTCTCTTAATGTGCTACAAGCTACATCCAAGGTGAGTCCAACGTCACTATTTATTTTCGATCATCTTCATTGTCTGAACCTGGAAACCACGTCTGTCATCTTGACTAACCTCGAAGGGGAAAGCGAAGCATAGGTGGAATCCTAAAGCGCCCCTACATTTCACCAGGGCCGGAGGGGGTGCCATTTGGGACACGACCAAAACGTTTCCTTCAAGGTCAGTCAAGAGGCCAGAGGTGCTTGGGCCGATGTAGGGCCCTTGTCTACAGTGGTGCACTTAGCAAAGAATAAGGGTGCCATTTGGGACTCGGAATGGCTGATCATTATAAATGCAGTCCTGTCCTGAATTCACTGCCTCACAAAGGTTGAATAATAACCCAGAGCACTTCACCTTCAGACTGTCTCACTAATGCAGTGGGACTGGCCGACCACACAATGCTTGGCTTTGAAATGGCACCCTATTTCTTGAAGTGTGCACTACTTTTTATCAGAGCCCTATGGGATCTCCTATGGGTCCTGGACAATAGTAGTGCATTACAGTGGGAATAGGTAGCCGTTTTGGACACAGCCAGCCAGGCGGGAGGCAGGGCCCCCTGGGTCCGTCTGCAGTCTGGAGCCGGTGTAGGATAAGAGAACAGAGGGCATCTGTTTGTTCGGCCCAATTGGCACCCTATTCCATTTCAAGTGCACTACTGTAGACCAAAGTCCTGTGGTCCTGTGGGGACCTGGGTCAACAGTAGTGCACTAGGCAGGGAATAGAGCGCCATTTGGGACGTTGGCAGTGTTGTTGCCAACAGCATGGTCGGTATCCTCCTGGTTGTGGGCTCCGCAGCCTCAAGGAAAAGACCCTCTTCCACACAGAGCCACAGGCTTTGGGTCTGAACCATGGGCAAGACCATTCCTATAAAGTACATTACAGCAGGATAGACTTGACATGGTGAAAACGGATGCTACAGTGGCTCTCTCTGTGTAGATGCAGCTATTAGGGTTTTTTTGTTTTGTTTTTTTACAATAAAGCCTATCTGAAATGTTGTGTGTGCCACTTAAGTAGACAGCCTGTTCACCAATGGAAAGAAAGCTTGAATCTGTAGTTCCGTTAATTGGGTTGTAATGTCAAATAAGGTTTAGTTGTAAGGGGTGGAATGTATAAATATTCAAATGATGATAATTAAAAGTCATAGTCGGCTATACGTGGATATTGTAACTAACTTCACACCAATGTAAATATAGTCAATTTTAATAGTTTTTAAGCCGTGTAAATTGTTACAGGCCTCAAACGAAAGGTTATCGCATGGTGGCACTGGAAAGCCAGGAAACTTTCTACACGTGTATTGCACAGCGCGCTTAGCAGTGCTTTCAAACCCAGATTTCAAATGACCAATAAAATAGAAATAAACCTTTGAGCGGCGTGGCTTGTGAGAAGAGAGTAGGCGTGACTGTAACATCTATGCAGAGTAGAACTAGGAACTAGAGAGAGAGAGAAAAGGGCGTATAGTATTAGTAATCGGCCAAGCAGAAAGCCCCACAGTCCAACTGACAGCGGTGAGCGGCAAGCGGTAGCGCAGACAAGGAAACAGTGGTGCAAGAAGCGCCAAGGCTCGATTTCTCTTATTTATTCAGCACCTTGAAATAAACGCGGCATAATCGGGATTATATGACTATTGTATGCAGATTTTTTTTGGGTGGAACATTTTGGTTTGACGCACGGATATCATATACATTTTCAATAGACCATCTGTGAACACACATTCGACCGGCTCGCAGCGACGTGCGTGGGTAACGTGTACCGTACGATGGATGGTATTCTGTGTCACTGTTGGTCGGTCTGACTAACTCGAGTCACCGGGGACCGTTGAGTCACTGGATAGTTTTACGGGAAGGTAATTTCTCGAAACATAACGTTAGTAGGCTAATCAACACTGAACGGGTTTTCCTGTCCTCTCTGACTTATCGTTGGGAGACGTTTGTTTATCGTAAGTATAGGCTATTCAATAAAAGTATGATATTACATAGTTATTGAGACTAAGCATTTAGCCTAAAGCTACTGTACTAAATTATAAATATGGTGACGGCTCTGTTGTTCATAATGAAGACTCCAACGACAAGCCATACGAGAACAACCTGATATTATTCTAAAATGTAATTGTAGTTTAAACATTGTCTATACAATATTATGATGACAATAAATAGCCTATGCAAGTCGTACCAAAACTGATTCAATTATTATGGCATGTAAATGTAGTCTATATAATACACTTATTGTATTAAGTTGTTATAGTTTAGATTCATTACCATTCGATACGGTCTCCACTTTAATTTATGATTTATCTGCTTCATAAAAGCTTATGCTCAACAATTACAACCGCATTATGTGCAAGAGACTACTCGACTAGATAGACGTTCCGATTAGTAAATTCTGCTTGTTGTTCTGACAGATGAACAAATAGTTAACTAGTCCATGGGCAATAATTGATGTAGTCACATGAATAAGTAATATAATGTATCTGTTTGATTTTCAAATTATATCATATCACATTCAAAATATCTGACTTTACTTTCTATCCCAATAGGTGCTTGAAATCAATTTGGAGTGTTTTAAACGGAACTCTTAAGTGATAATCTCAACTTGGAACATACAACCTCTCTACTATACATGATAATCAGATTATGAAGAGTCTGTCTCCCCGTGTCAATGACGGGTAAAATGGAAACCCCTTTCTACCACGATGAAGCTCCGGGTATTCCTCACAACTTCGGACATCATGCAGATTACGAGCGTTACCAGGGCCACAAGATGGTGAGTAAGAAAGCCATGGCGGTTCATAACTTCTCGAGTAATTCCCACGGCAGTCTGAAACTGCTGCAAGGCCAGGCGGGGAGCAGTGGAAACATGAACCCCAATAATCTGGGCGGGATTAACCTCAACGGGAACAGTTCCTTAATGCCCAGCGTTTCGTCCGACATGAACCTTCTGAAGCTGGCCTCGCCCGATCTGGAGCAGCTGATCAATCAGTCCAACCAAGGCCTGGTGACGACCAGCCCGGTCCCAAACCCGAGCGGAGCCAACCCGTTCATGTACCGGAACAACGCAACCAATGAACAGGAGGGTTTTGCCGACGGTTTTGTCAAAGCCCTGGCAGATCTACACAAGCAGAACCAGCTTGTCGGCGCCCCCATGTCCCCATCGGGCTCAGTCCAAGGTCCCTACCAGAGGAACATCATATCTACTGGGGACATGCCCATCTATACCAACCTCAGCAGCTACAACCCTAACCACCCCAATCATATGTCCACACCCTACCCTGGGGGCCAGATACCGGGGGGATACCCAAGCCACGGCCCCCATGGAGCAGGGGGCCACGGCCCCCATCACGCTCAAAGCAGGGTGATGGATGCCCCGCAGACTGTGCCAGAGGTACCGCACCCCCCCGGGGACCCCACATCGTCCCCTCCCTCCCTCTCCCCGATCGACCTGGAGACCCAGGAGAGGATCAAGGCGGAGAGGAAAAAACTGCGCAATCGGATCGCGGCGTCCAAGTGCCGCAAGAGGAAGCTGGAGAGGATCTCGCGTCTGGAAGAGAAGGTGAAGGTGTTGAAGACGCAGAACTCGGACCTGGCGTCCACCGCGTCCGTCTTGCGGGAACAGGTGGCCCAGCTCAAACAGAAAGTCATGAATCACGTCAGCAACGGGTGCCAGATAGCAGTCGGCTCAGCCGCCATGCAGGCCAAGACCGGCGCCGAGAGGGAGAGCACCAGCTGTTGATCAGCGGACAGGACAGTACAGTGATGATGACGAGGGTGGTTTTTCTGCCATGGCTCTGAGTCAGTGCTTTCTCTCTAATGAAAGTAGTTCCTCTGCTAAGTGAGGGGTTGTGATGATGGTAAGTGAAGTGTGATAACCGCGAGGGGGGGGAGGGCTAAGGGGAGAATCCCACATGACTCGCCACACATACTTTGGCCATACACAACAAGAGTTCTAGTGGTAACACAACTACACACAGTAAGAGGAAGGACGTTGGTACCTGAACTCCTTGCATTTTTTCGGGTGCATCCAAATGACGAATCGCCTCCCGTCTTGACACTCTGAGACCAAAGCTGCACCCGTTCTCTGTGACAGTGAGACGTTGTGAAGGGAAATCAAGCACCCAGGGCAGCTGATAACTTGGGGCTTAGAGTGCTGATAACCAATTGGCTGCTGGTTCGAATCCAACAGCCGACAAAGAGTCTAACTGGGCCCGTAACTCTCTGCTAAATGTCTCAAACGTGAACACAGACTTTTTATAGACTGAAGACCGGGCATCACGACACTGCCTGCCCCTCGTACTCAGCCCGGGCACTATGCAGGAATAGGAGAGCGTTGCGTTTCCACATGATACTTTACATTAGATGGGTGGAGAGGCAGGGTGCATAAAACAGGAAGTCACATTAAATGTTTTAAGTGATTGAGTGTGAAACAAGTCAGGGACCCCAGGGGAGTGGGGGTATTCATACGTCACATCAGAACAGGAATTGCTACATTCTCTAAGGTAATCTCGATTACTTCAAAGTCCAGACGGTATGCTATGGTCTTTTTAATTGGCGCTGCTTTAGTGTCGCCAGCTTTCCATTTGAATCAGATGAAGAGTGTATGTTCACTTTACAGGATCTGCAGTGAATTTAACTTTTTTGAGAAGTGACTACATTTCAAGTGATGGTACAGTGAGACCAAGTGTTTCCTCACGGCAGACTGTAGTTTGAATTTATGCGAAATTAAGCCTTTTGGGCTTTTTCCAAAAAGCAGTTGGTCAAAGTATCACACTGTCGTTCATCAAATCCCTTGGTTGTAATAATGTGCAGTAGACCAGAGTGCAGATTTATTTCTTTGAGTCACTTTAGTCTCAGCTGTGTATTTGAGCTTGTCTGATTAGTATGCTGCCATGTGCGTGAGGTCACAGCAAAGCAAACCTCTGGAAAATACACACCTGATTCGTTGAAGTCATTGTGTTTTATTGAAACAACTTGTTTATGTGAAACAGACGGAAGTTTCAGCTGATTGACAAATCTTTTAAAAAGAATTAAAATAATAACTTTGTGTGATAACCTTTACAGTAACACAGATTACTGTTGGTTACTATCACGTTGGAACCTGGGCAATTCCTTTTGGTGCTTTGGTAATTAATTTTGTAACCTAGTTAATTAAGTTTCAAAACCTTGGAAATTTTGACAGATTTCCTGCATTCCAAGCAAAATCCCCTTTGCACTGTACTTTCTCTAATTATGCTGGAGGATAATTTATAGTGATGGTTGTGTTTCAGTGCTGTGTTTAGATGAACTACTCTGTGTCAGATACTTTCAAAGGCATTTTAGATCAACGTATTGTGTTAGAGACAACATTATGGTTGGACAATGGAAGAGGAAGAACGATGCTTTTTGAGATTGCAGCAAGCTAGACTGCAGAAACAACACAAGGGCTTTTGATCAAAAGAAGATGACTTTTTATTTCTTGTTTTAAAACATTTTGGAGCAATTTATTTATGCAACTGTATCTCTGATATTTATGTTTTCTGTAAAAAGAAGCTGCACAGGATGGATTTAATGTCTTGTTGACATTTTTGGGAAATACGATATATTGCACATAAATCAAAACAATAAATCATGTTCTAATATTTATCTGTCGTCTCAACATGGAAACTATTTGATACTTCATTTTATTCTTACAGTGCAAGTAAAATATGATTGTCTATATAGTATGTAAATCAGATCATAGGCATTCAAATTTCCTCAAACTAAAACAAAAACATACTGCCATGACCAAACAAGGATTTGTTGATCCTACAAGTTTTGGAAAAATTCTTAAAATCTGCATACTTTATGTTCAATTATATATGCGGTGCACTGAATCTTCTTTCATATAATTATATATATATATAATGGCTCATGATGAAAATGTATGTCTTTAGCTTACATTAGTCTGGAGAGAAAAAAATCAATGTAGACAGATATTAAATCTGTCCAATAATTTTTGGGAACGTCAAGGGAAATATTTATTTTTTAAACTTGAATAAGGCTTTTGATGTCACTAATGGTAATGATTATATTTTTGTATAAAATGTATTCAAAGTTCTTAAAGTACAAAATTGATGATAGAGTAGTAGAACCCCCTGACATGTTGGTTTAGTGTTTTATAGTGCATAATATACATTATTTATTGAGGTGGATTTTGAAGTGGGGCAGGTGAATATTATTTTGTTTACTGTAGTTTGTGTACTTAAGAACACTACTCTTTGTTGTGTAAAGTTGTTTGTGTCAATATATGTGAAATAATATTTCTGCCTTGTTTATATATTTTTTTTCAGTGTAAGATAAAAACGTTTCTATGGGACCACAGAAAGTGTGTCTAAATTAATTTAACCCTCAGTTTGGATCTTACATTCCTGCCTCTTCTGTTTGGGGCAGTGGCTTGATGTGTTCCTGAGACTTCATTTCAGTAACTAAGCCAATGTGAGGGACGTGTTTTTATACATGTGACTGAAGGAATGTCAAGCAGTAGAACGTACAAGCACTGTGTGATTTGCTGCTGCGTTGGGTTGAGATGTTCCAGTTTACCATGTGATTAGTTAGGATGAGGTGATACAGTAAACCAGGATATTTCTCCCAGGTATTGAGTGCAAATGACCCGACGATCACGATCAAGCCAAAGATAAGCGTTTATCAGCCCATGCCATTGCACGTGGAGAGCTCCCTTGCCTGATTGGCCTCAATAGGACATCCCTGCTTAAATTAACGTTCACAAAAAATGGGTTACATTGTTGATTTGACACCACATGAGATTAACATGTAACCATTGTAGTGTGCCTGTCTGGGCTTTTTGGTAATGCCATCAGACACTCGCCTTAGCACACTTCTGCCGTGGTCAAGGCTCCAGAACATGCTGCCTTTTCCGACAACCAATTAAACAGGCAGTTGCAGATCAACAAGAAGCCACATCTGAATAAGTTGACAAAAAATGGAAGATATGCTGTGATTGCACCCTGTGATGATTATCAGCTTCATAATGAATCAATAAAGGTTTTAAAGGCAAGCCACAGTGTATGAGGTCACATCCTGTTTACCAGTGAACACGGCTGTTGGTATATACACAAGGGAAATGTCCATGTCCGAGGGCACGGCCCAAATAGCACCCTAATCCCTATGCTATACAGTGCACTACATCTGACCAGGCCCAATAGGGACTGGTTAAAACTAATGCATTTTAGGGAGCCGTAAGGTGCCATTTGGGACGCACAGAAGTCCCTGTGTGGAAAAAAAGGACCCACATTGATTGCCGGGCGACTTGCCTGGCTTTAACTTGCTTTGACTGAATTGTTTTGGTTTACAATATGCTGTCTTCTTAAAAAGAAAAGTGTTCAATGTTTCCTTTATTCTTTGTTCAATGTTTTTTTAATAAACCAACAATAAAAAAAGTTGAAACGGGGCATGTTTTACTTGTTTCCCCATTTAGGGGCAGCCATTCTACACAAGACTCACTGTGAATGGTCAAATGCATGATTTAGACATACAAAGTGAGTCTAAACTGTGACACACAGCCAGTTTTTGTTTTCAATGGAAACTACGTAGCAATTTCCCAACATGATAAAACTTAAAAAGATTCTGTGGGAAGATGTCATACAACTATGAGGTCAATGTTTGGTCTTTAACTAACCTCTAACGCCAAACCAGATCCTCTGGGGGCGGGGGATCGTAGGGTGTTTTACAGTGTTTTGCAACTCTTGTCGAAGAACTATTTCTCAAGTCATTGTGCACTAGATGTGAGAAATTATGGCCAAAAGATGTGAACGCAGGTTTCCTTGGTGTGACCTCTACAGCTTGGTTTGTTCTCGGTATTGTCATTGGTGATGTCCCTACAACGTGCTGAGAAATGAATTTCAGGAAATCATGATGACAAGTCTAAGGAATGATCACATGGGTCAGTGACTGAGGGGCTTGTTGGGAAATAAAGAAAAAAAGTACAAAGTATTTCACTATCAATTATAGTCACTGGTTAATTCTGAACTTTTACTTTTACTTTGTTCTTTTAAAACCACTGGTAACATATCTGGAAGACATTTTTACAATCCCTCTTCTCTATCGATACGTCCAGTGGGATTTCTGGCAGGTCAGAGCCTGTTCTAACTTATGGGATGGTAGCACCATGTTGACGCTGTTCATAGAATCTACTCCCTGGAGGTCAGTGCTCTACAGCGCCCCCCACAGGTCAACCATGCAGACAACCTCTTCCCCTCAACCCGGCCAGCACTTCCTGTAAACCACATGATGGAATGAGACTGGGTCATTGTGAAAATAAAAGTTCCAAACTTCAGTCCCTGTTTACTGACACCTTCACTTAAGACACATTACCGACAAAGGGAAGTGAATAAGTGGGTCATTGTGAAAGTAAGTCAGCCATAGCTACTCTTTACAGTCCAAAGACTGGCAGGGATACTTAAAGGGAAGCCTGCGTCGTAGGACAGTCAGTGTCAGTGGATTCACAACACAGCAGATCCAGTCCTGCTGAGTAGAAACCCCTTTAAAAAGAACTAGCTTATGTGTAATGTAATTTAATCCCCGAATGATATGCTATACAATGTGCACTAATGTTGACCACAGCCACATTGGCCAAAGGTTGCACACTATCGGGAAATTTGGTGTGACCGGTGTCCCACAAAATGTGATTCGGGTCACATTCTGATTTGCAATTTTTCTCACATTGATGTCTACTCCTAAACTACATTCATGTCCATCCCTATAAGACACTTGTGTTGAGAGAAGAGTGCTTATTTCCTGTGTTGGAAAATTGGTCTCTCTGCTTTGTCAGAGCTTCTCCCTCAGCTGGCTATTCTTCCGAAGTGTGCGTTGGGTTAATGTGTTATAAAAGCTATTAATAATGTGACGTGTGTATTCCATAAACAGACGAGAGCTTTTTGTATTGGTTTTGGTGTTCTGGATAACAAAGGGCCGGTCCTCTGCTCAGCAATGGCTAATAGACATGACTCCAGCTACAGTGGTTCTGTGTGACATTTTGCTGAGGTTGGTGGTCGTTCATTTGTGTGGAAAGCTATTACCATAGATCGACAGATCTGTTTCCCACAGGCAGATGGTTGCAAATGGAGATTAGTGATTGTTTTGGAGTGTTGGAGGAAAAGGTGACTCCGGGACCGCTATCTGCGGCAACTGGATGTCATCTTCTGCGGGCGTATCGGCTTATTGTGTTATTAAAGCTATTAATAAGTTGTATTGTGTAGTCCATAAACATACGCTTGTGTTGGTGTGGGGAATGGGCGGGTGCTCTACCGTGGCGGGCCGTTCTTCTCCCGAGGCTTGTGGTGGCCATGACACAGCACCACCCTACCTGGTTCCACCTACGTCACCACGCCCACGGAAGACTGCGGGCCAACCGCAACTACTTGTTGCTATTTACGATCGCCGTGGTAACCCCCGGGCACATCTTCAACTTGGCTTCCTTGTCCCCTGAGAACTGGGCGCGGAGACCCTGCTCAGGATTTAAGCTAGCGAGGGAAATGCGGATCGAAGTAAGCAGTCTGTATAACGCTGTGTACCGCTTCTGTGGCAAGTTGTTTTCTTTTCACCAACTCTGTAATCCCAGAATACTCACAGCGCGTACATTTTGGGTGCCTCAGCTGGAGTAACCCTTGAGTAGAAAGCAGTGGAATTTTACCCCTATGGTAAAACGGATTCATAGTCATTATTCATTCTATCCAGAGCAGTGGACACCAGGTTGACATACATTGTTAGGGAAATGTATTTTTGGTCTTGTGTAACACTGCTCCATACTCCAACAGTGAGTCAGCTAGAATGGAATCACACGGGCCTAATTAATTTGCGAAATAGGCCCTCTGACGCTCTTACCATCCACCTCTGCTTGAGGGCAGGAAGTAGAAGGATGACACTGAATTTCTCTCTGAATAATCATTCACTAATCATATGTCTGACAGTCTGTGGGTCAAACAGCTCCCTATCTCCTGCATACAGAACCACTTTGAACCAGGGCTCGAAGTAGTGTGCTACAAAGGGAATAGGGTTCCACTTGGAACGCACCCACATCCGTTATCTCATGGTTCAGTGAGGAGGACTGCATGACTCTCATGACACAAAGGATTTCCAGTACAAACCAAAACCAAAAGACTGAGATGGAGAGAGAGAGAGTATTTAGTATCTTATTAGTAGGGAGAAGTGGAGTGAGAAACGGGTAGAGGTAGTGATAAAGAGAAGGAGGGCGAAAGAGAGAAATCAATGCTTTGTGTTTGCCATGGGAGTGTCTGGGTGTGCTTTAAAACTCACAAGACATGAAGTGTTTCAATCAGTAGTGTGAGTGGAGGCACAGCACCAACACATTGGATCATGAAACCCTTCGAGACACAGGGAAAGCCTCCGCTTTACGCCAAACGTGGTCAGAAGGGTTTTACCAAACAACCCTAAAATATCACACTGCCATCAACATATTTGACCTTTCTTTTTGAGGTCAACTCAAATGGAATGCAGTGTTTCATTTTAGGCAGACATAACAGGAGCTGTGAGAAACTAAGCAACAGCTACCGGCATTTTGTTGCTCAACCAGTTTTTAAATGTTTAAGGGGGCAGTGGCGCTTTCATAGCACGGCCTTGGGTTTTCCACTGCTTTGTTCGCTAAATCAGGATAAAAATCTAGTTATTTCTTCACTCAGGTTCCCTTTTTTGATGTTGGGTTTTGGTTGAAGGTCTGAAAATATTCACTGATAATAATATACAAAATGAAATATGAAAGAGGATGAATACTTTTTCACAGCAAATCTCCATATACTTCCAGAAACGGAATCTCAGGGGTACAGTGGGAGAGACCTTCTTGATTTTAGGGCTGTTCTTAGGCAGCGTGTCAATATACCCAAAAACCACAAGCTGATTACTAAACCTGTTACCAATGCAATTGGATCAGTAAGTATACTTTTTTTTCTCTCATATATAACTGCTTTCAGCCAATCAGCATTTAAGACTCATACAGTCCAGTTTAAAAGGGGCAGAGATATTATCTATTCAGGCCTATTAAATAAATGTGATTCTTCCTACCAGTAGTGGTTCTGTCCATCACATAAGTCAGTGGCAGGTCATGCCTGTTAAACGGGTCACTGCAACTGTCTCGGTCCTGCTGAGACACGACATAATTACTCATGTTAATTGTATTGCAGAGATTTGTCCAACTGCTGTTTCATCAGATTGCAGACACAGCAGCAGTACATGTTTTTACATGTCACATGGATGGAAAGAGATTTCTGAGATTCTGAACAGCCACATTTAGAGGCAAGCTAAGATGTTAGCAGATTCAATGTAATCAGTAATTATCATGAGATACAATCTGGCTCAGACAAATAAATAGACGACCAAGCTTCTCCTGGCTTCTATATTCCATTTAGCAGATGTTTTTATTCTGCTAAATCCTGGCATTTTCATGGTTACTTGGGTTGAGAGAGTGGCAAAGGAGGCGAGAGGTTTTGCTGAAATTGCAGTGGGTCAGATTCTAACCGATGCCGCAGCAGTTCATATACCCTGGAGGCAGCATCTTCAACTACTGGACCACCCTACCACAGAACAGGCCTGCCTAACCAGTCTGATGTGGTTTCCACTACCAAACACAAAAGACTATCAGAGATACATGTTGTGCTGTAGTTGTTATATGGTTAGATTGTTTAAGGATCATCCCCTGGGTCTGGGATCCTAACATCACGAAGAGCAGAGCTCTCTTTCTCACACTGTGTACTTAAGTCGAATTTAGCTTGGCCAGTTGATGTACGACAAGACAGCTCGTCATAAACGATTAGCTGGCTGTCACATCTTGTTATAGCAATGGCTGACAAAATGTCGTGTTTGACAAACTGACAACAAATCCTATCTACACAAGGCCAGTAGGATCAGACACACCCCATTTACACAAGACCAGGACGTTACAACCCGCACGAAATTACGGAGTACAGAAACCTGCGGTTTTCCAACTGATTAATACTTTTATTGTGGAAAAAATATCTGCTTTCACACTAATTTACTGTGCTGAACAATGACTTTAAACTTGCTAATTGTCAGACTTGCTAGCTGGAAAATGCAATTTCCGTGCCACACTCTGCCTGTGCGTGCAATGTAGTGTAAGCTTGCGTCGCGCTGGATAGGTCTTCTTGAGTCTAGTTCTCCGCTCACAGGTCATGTCCTCTGCTCCAGGTAGAAATCGTGCTTGCTAGTCGTGTTGCATGCCTGCGACATTTTAGTTGTTTTAATGTGGCTATTGTGGTGGTTTGGATGCTGAATATCAAATGTGTGTGACATGGGCAGTGTTTGACATTGAGAGCAATATGACACAGCTCCTGATAAGAATCAGACGGTCCCAGAGAGTGAGGGGAACCCCACAGCCAACCCAACACGTGTCATTTCTATCCCAGTAATCATATCAGCATATTTCTCATTGACATTGCTCATTTAAGTTCTTGCTGTCCCAATCTCTTGTACTCCCCCATTTCAGATCATTTACATTTTTAGTCACTTAGCAGATACTTATCCACAACCTTGAAGATAGGTGCTGCGTGCGCAAAAGGAATCTGGTGAATCGTGGAGCTGTCCATATTCCTCCGAATCCGATGTAAGAACACATGGCCTCACTAAATGTGCTTTTACTGCTTTTTTGCATTTAGCACTAATTTAAGATCTTAGAGTGACTTCTGCAATGCTTGGAAGTCAGACTGTATGTTGGCAAAGACTGAGTTATGAGCAGCGGAATGCAGCGGTGTATCACTGAAATGAATGTTACAATTTCATAGTATCACCAATGTCCTTTATATACAGCATGAACAACAGTTGGCCCAGAACTGAGCCCTGGTGTACTCCTTCAGTCACAGCGAGAGTTCATTCATGAAGAAAGTCCTGAAACTACAAGCAGAAATCATCACCACTTAGGCCTAATTATATACATTTTACACCGAATGATACCCAATGCACATTCAACAGGAAAGTGGTCACTCATAACCAGAAGAGAATAAAAACACCAAAGGCAGTATATCTCTCTGTTGTATTAGTCAGTATGAAATTAATCAGAGGTGACTCCAACGGATCTTTTACTATTGGCACAGTGGGCTTTGTTATGAAATGGGTCAAGTTCAGATCAACACAGAAATCCTTGATAGAAATCTATTCCGACAAACACCTGCCTCCTGCCAGCCAACAACACCGCAAAATATTCTACTGAAGTTGCAATGCCTACTTATGACCTTTGGCCCCTAAGAGCTGTGTGTGTTTCACATTTGTCATTGAAACAGGCCAGGTACTGGAGACAAAGATGTCAGCTGGGATGATGTTGGTGAGGCCGTCCGGGAGATTGGCGACTGGGAGGTCCAGTACTTAGTCCTCAAAGCCCTCATCCTGATGTCGCTCCTCTCCGGTGAGGTCCGGCATTTTTTTAAATGTTCTTATTGGCTAATGAAGGCCAAGTTTGATGTATTGTTCTAGACCTTCCAAGATTTTGGGAGTGAGGTGTTTCCCTGCAGGATTAGCTAGCTAATGAGCTTGTTAAAAAATACTATACAGCTGGATACAACAGATCGTTTGTGCATTTTGACAGAAATAAGTGATGTGGTCGTACTGTGTACGTTTTTTCATGGCACAAATGTACAGAGCTGTCAGTATCACCAAAAATCGGTGTCAATTATGCTCATCTATGAAAAGCTTATCTGATTGGTCACAAGAAGAAAGTCCCACTTTCAAGTGTTCATTCTGGTGCGCCTGCTGTCTGTCTCCATGTTGCACATCTATAAATCTCTTTGTCAGAGTAGTGCACACAAGCCCTGCCAAGAGTTTACACATGCAATTATTGCCTGCAAATATTTAGTTACGTGCTCGGGAATGTGATGACAATTATACATTTGTATTTCATGTTTCATCTTCACAACTCGCCAGTTTCACGCTTGCAAATTGAATTTGCATGTACTAATCTTATCTGCCTGAGCAAGGCTTTGTGTCAGGGGTTAAACTTCATAGATTGTCCATTGTATAAAATTATGGTAATTTTTCTTAGATTGTTTCATTCTCATTGACGACCATTCAGAGCTCATTCTCTTGGGGAATTCTCCATCAGTATCCGCCCTGTGTTCCAGCCACTTTAGTGAGGTTGTGTTTTGAAAGAAAAGGTCACATCCTTAACCTTTAGCAACTCACGGCTCTGTCCAGAATGACATCCTGTTCGCTGTGTTTTGCCCAACTTTTGGACTCTGGTCAAAAGCAATGCACCACACTGGCTAAGCCATGTCATTTGATATGCATGTTACTGTGTTTTAATCATTCATTCCAAAAATCTGTTTCTTGCTTGCTCAGGAATGCTGTTCCGAGATCATGTTTTTAAACTGAGGGTCCGTGAGGGACACTGGTTTAACAGATGTGGGTATTTTAACGCAACCTAAATCACACCCTTTTTACTGCATACTTCACTGATTTCACTAGATCAACGCAGGGTCAACAGAAGTGTGCTGTACATGGGAAAGGGTGCTAGTTGGAACACACCTCTGTGGTACTTGACCTCTTCAGGGGTTTGATTCTGAGGGAAATGTTTTTCATATGGCCATGTAGAGTTGTAAAGTAATGGTCAGGATATTGTGGCTCACCTCACTTGACATTTGTTATTGGTGTTGAAAGAAATGACCTCTCCCTAAATCCATATTATATTACCTCAAACTTTATTCCCGGTGTGCACCGCCATCATTCGGACGCATCCTTGCCATGGTAACAAATATTCTATAGACATCGCAGCCTTAATGACCTGTTGAACAGGGCCTAATTACCACTTCTTCCAAGTTACACTAAAGGGTCCTGCTATTAGCTAGCAAAGTCAGTCAATAATAGCTAGCATTGCTAACGTTAGCTAGCAATGATATTAAATATCTAGTTAATGTTTTACTGCATCTGAAGTAATTTTGTGAAATCAAAATTATGGTGAAAGGTTTAGCTATTACATATTTGCCTTCTTTGGAGATTGTATCATGTTTTCAGCATTTAAGACCAAATCTTCATCAGCTCCCATTGAGGATGTATTGAGTAGAAATTCTCTGCCAAATAAAGAATGTTCAAAACACAGTTGCGACATGATGTGCAACTTATGAATAGCCTAAGGAATATGAGAATTTTGGAAAAGTATTATGGCTTCAATAATTTATTACGTTTAATATTTAATCTTATCTCAAAGATATGATGGTTTACATGTAGCATCTTAAAATGTTTAATGTTACATTCAAAAGGCCTGTAATTTTGTTAAAATTACAGGCCTTTTGAATGTAACAAAATGTAGTTTTACCATAAAAATAATGTTTCAATAGTATATAAATCAACCTAAAGTAGTTAGGTCAAGTAACATTCAGCCCTCGACAAGAAAAAAAAAATAGTGTCCCCATTCTACCAAATGGCGTGGCGGTCTAAATCGGTCTTCAATTCCACATAGATGACCACCTGAGTCTAGGTGGGTTCCTTGACTCTGCCATCAGCTTAGGAGTGGCTGGAAAGTCCCCTGGACGATGCAACTTGGCCAACATTAGTAAGGGGGATGCCAGCAGGGATTTTCACTGTGTCCTAGTGACTCAGCGCTAACTGAGGTTGTCAGGTATGTGAACTTTCCCTTGCACATGTAGAACCACATGACTTCCTGGTTGGATGAGTTGTCTGGGGAGAAAAATGGTTGCGTGTGGATGCCTAGAAGGAAGGCTTACCTTGATGTTGAACTTTCCTGAATTCATTGTGAGTTGTTGCAATGAGACAATGCTGTAGATACAAATGGACAAAATTGGGGAAGGTAGGAAATGGGGGTGAAAAGGGGGTATAATTAAATAATTGGTAGTTATAACCAATCAAAAACAGGAGTATACCTAAAGTGTATTATTTTGGAACTGCTGTTTTATGGCCATGTACAACTCTACATGGCCATACACTAACTAGTATTAACATGGTATTGAAGTGCTATTTAAATAGTAATGATTATACTTCAGTGTGTTAAGATGAACCCACTTATTTCATATTTTAGTATACTTATAAAACATGATTGGAAATAGCATTTTAGTACGGTTGTAATGTACTTCTATTATATTTGAAAATGTGAGTATATTTCAAGTACTAAAATGTTTTTTGCTATGATAATTGTATTCAAGTTTGAAAATCTTGGGTCTCATTTAACAAACTGAAGTATACTAATCACTAAATAGTACTTAAATACTATATTAAAACAATTTGGTGTACTGAAGTACAAACTAAGTGGTTCCAAATGAATACACTATAATACAAGTATACTGCTTTTTTGTGTGTAAAATAAAGCTTAATGGCTGTTTGTGAAAAACAGCATCCATTAAAGGCAGGGGAAGAGAGGCATATTGGTCTAGCTCTGACAGGAATTACATGAGATAATCTTCCATGAAGGTGAATGAAGACAGTGGCCGGCTATAACTGAGTAGCTCCAACATAATCTCTGATGTAATCCAATTGTCCGAATGTGACGGCAGCACCTATTGTCTTGTGCGTCTAGGAACATCAAGGTCATTCACATCTTAGTCTTGCTGACACGCATTTATCTAGAATACAGGTAAATATCTACAACTTAAAAATACGTTGAATAATTCATTTAGATGACAACAAATGCATATAGTAAAATTAAGGTGTTAGAAGCAGAACTTTAAGCGTGTTTCCAAATTGGTTTTTGGTGATAAACCATCTGATTGTTTTCCTGGGATTTCAGCTAATTAAAATACTGCAAGGTCTTTCTTTAAATTGAGCTGTATTTCTGATGTTTGACCATGTAAACAAACACTTGTCGATCACACCTAGTCTAGCTTGAGTCAAAAAACAAATGAGAAGCTAACCAGCTAATAGCCGACAACACTAAATTCAATGGTCATTCAGTTTGCTAACTGGCTACTGTATTAAAATCCCTTCATCACAATGTACACATTTTAATGAAGAAAGAACTGGAATATTCTGCCCTAGGTCAGTACAGTCCCTAGACTAATGGCAAAATGAAATAACACAAATTAAAACCATTGCAGAGACAACATTCACAATGAGATTCTGTTTTGATTTTAGTTGATTTTAAGTGCTTTATAAAAGGCATTAAAACATTTTCGTAGAGCATCGTAGTAGTGTAAGGTACACTAGAACCACAGAAAGAGTGAAAATAAAGCCAGAGGTAAAAATGGGCCCTCTTGCTCTTTAAGCTGTAATTATTACAACAATGTAACAACAATGTAATCCTCTAGTTTCCTTGTACTTATGTTAGCCCAAAACATGTCAGTCACATATGGAAATAATTTAGAACTTAACAGTACCACGTATCCCTTAAAGGTGGGCTTAACATTGTATATTTTATCTCTAACTCCTTGCAATGTAGGTTGACTTTGAAATGAGAATCCTCCTCTTTGTCTGTGTGTGTGTGAGTTCAATAGTAATTCATATTTGTTTTAAGAATAAGGTTTGAATTAAGGCTTGGATCATGACATCACAAAGCTAATGAAGTCAGCAGGCCTGTATTTATGAAGAGCCTTTTGGTTGTCATAAATTACACCCTATTCCCTACAATAATGCACCTTCGACCGTGTAAAGTAGTGTGTATGAAACAGAGGTGCATTTGGTTTGGCTACGTGTTGCAGTTTGAAAACCTGGTTGTGAAATGAAGGAGAGAAAGAATAAACAAGTAAATAAATAGTTTTTTTAGAGGATTAGAGCGGTACCTAATTGCAGGATTGAAGTGGTACATAAAATGTATGTTATCATGTTTGTTTAAACACAGTACAACCCTGTTTCCAAATAAGTTGGGATGCTGTGTAAAATGGAATGCAAAGATGTGCATATCATTCAAACACTATATTCAATAGAAAATAGTACAGAGACAACATGTAAAATGTTGACATATCAACAATGTTATTGTTCCTTGAAAAATACATGGCCACTTTGAATTTGATGCCAGCAACACGTGTCAAAAAGATGGGACAGGGGCAATAAAAGACTGGAAAAGTTGTGTAATACAAAAAAGAATCTGGTGGAACATCTCACAACTAAATTAGGTCAATTGGCAACAGGTCAGTAACATGATTGGGTATAAAAAGAGCAACCCAGAGAGGATGAGTCTTTCAGAAGTAAAGATGGGGAGGGATTCACCACTCTGTGAAAGACTGTGCGGTCAAATAATTTAAGAATAAAGTTTCTCAATGTAAAATTGCAAAGAGTTAGGGGATCTCATAATCTACAGAAAATAATGTCATGAAAAGATTGAGAGAATCCAGAGAAATATCTGTACTTGTGACAAGGATGAAAAACAATATTGGATGGCCGTGATCTTCGGGCCCTCAGGCGGCACTGCATTAAAAACAGACATGATTCTGTAGTGGAAATCACTGCATGAGCTCACGAACACTTCTGAAAATCATTGTCTGTGAACACGGTAGGTCGCTGCATCCAGAAATGCAAGTTAAAACTTTACCATGCAAGAAGAACCCATATATAAACAAGATCCAGAAACGCTGCTGCCCTCTCTGGGCCCAAGCTCATTTAGATGGACTGAGGCAAAGGGGAAAACTGTCCTGTGGTCTGGCAAATCAAAATTTGAAATTATTTTTGGGAATCATTGACGCCAACGTCCTCTGGGCTAAAAAGGAAAGGGACCATCCGGCTTGTTATCAGTACACAGTTCAAAAGCCAACATCCGTGATGATATGGGTGTGCATTAGTGCACATGGCATGGGTGACTTGCACTTCTGTGAAGTCACCATTAATGCTGAACAGTATCTAAAGGTTTTGGAGCAACATATGCTGCCATCCAGACAACGCCTTTTTCAGGGAATGCCTTGCATATTTCAGCAAGACAATGCCCAACCACATTCTGCAGGTATTACAACAGCATGGCTCTGTAGTAAGAGTCGGGGTGCTAAACTGACCTGCCTGCAGTCCAGACCTGTCACCCATTGAAAACATTTGCCGCATTATGAACATCGAAAATACAACAAAGGAGACCCCCAACTACTGAGCAGCTGAAATCCTTTATCAAACAAGAATGGGAAACATTTCACATTAAAAACTACAGCAATTGGTCTCCTCAGTTTCCAAACACTTACAGAGTATTGTTAAACGAAAAGCTGATGAAATAGAGTGGTAAAAATGCCCCTGTCCCAACTTTTTTGAGACATGTTGCTGGCATCAAATTCAAAATGGGCATATATTTTTCCAAAAACAATAACATTTCTCAGTTTCAACATTTGATATGTTGTCTTTGTACTATTTTCAATTAAAAATATGGATGAAATGATTTGCACATAATTGCATTCTGTTTATATTTATCGGTTGGAATTTAAAGAGTCATATTAATCAGGCACTTCAGAAATGAATGTTTTGACTTAATTTATATAAATATACAACGAAAGGAATAAATGAATAATGTCATCACGTTCTAAGTTGGACCAAACATGGACCCAGATATAAATCCAAAAAACATTATCTGTGTGTAAATTGTTAAAGTTACAGTAGATTGCCATATAAAGTGTTTTCTGTTACTGGCCAATATTACAGAGGATTTCGGTAAGATACCAAAGTTAGTAGCTCCACCACGCTGACCTCTAGAACCCTACTACTGATATGATGTGTGAGACTACAACTTCAGGCAAGTGACTTCTTGGCACTGCCCTGTGTTGTTTCAGCATCTAACCCAACACACACATTCATTGTGACATCACTGGGAGATTATTTGGCAGGCGCCGGGGCGGCCCGCTCCACCAATGTCTCTACACTGGGTAATGGAACAAGCCGAGTGCCGTAGCATTGGCTGGCTGGCCGCAGACAGAGCACAGGGCTGAGAAACATCTGAAAGCTGTTATCAGCTGCTATGACATCAGATTATCTTGGCCAGGGCTGCACTGAGCTCATTCGACTAGGCTGGACTGTCAAGAGAGGGAAAGAGATGCAGAGAGAGAGAGAAAGATAGCGGGATCGGCAGATGGAGGGAAGAGAGTTAGAGACAATTGAATACACAGCTTTTTTTCCCTATGAGACCAGATAGTGCTTATAGCAGCTTGGAGCTGATTGACCCTATTGGTTGTTTTATCTTTCCTCCGCTTGTCGTTCCATTCTAATAGCTAAACTCGTTTCCCATTGAAAAACATTGGGACTTGGAGCCAGAGCACCATATGTGAACACAGAGTGACGTGGAGGAAATGTCCTCCACGGGCCAAAGTCATGTCTGACTAGTTAGCGTTCAATATGCTGGAGCTGTCATGACCACAGTAGGACCAAGGTGTTACCCAGCAAAGCCATCCTGGTTCCTGTCCGCACTCCCAGAAGGATTCAGTTGAATGAACATGTTCAGTTGGGAAAATGTTACTTATTCATTTGGGATTGCCGGGTGGATGTGCACTTCGCGGGGAACATCCACACACAGCATTCTGAGCTGTAGAAGGTTTTTTTCTGTCGTTCTGGCAATGAGGAGACAGTAAATGATGACCTTGTAATAGCTGTCATGTCTTGTCCACCTTGATTATAATGTACTGGAGAAAACAGTACTACACCTAAACCCTCAGGAGGAAAATAGTTATTACCAGTCTCGTTTACCCGTCCTTGGCAGGAATATAAGTAGAACCCCTTATTATTGTCATATCCAACAGCAGTTTTGAAATACTCTTGTTAGGAGTAATCATTTGATCATATCGCAAATGTTTTGTGTTTATTAGTGACATAAAAATGTTAGCTAGCATGTGATCAGAAAGCATTTCTGAAATTTCAGTAGAAAAATAATATTGTTATTTTCAGCTAGTTGGTCAGCGACATAGCTAGAAAATACGACCCCTATTGGCCACCTTTCCCAGTTATCGGACGGCTGACAATTTTGTTCAGTAACTTTATATTTATTTTTTATTTTTATTACAAATTACGCATAGCCTTCTCTGAAGTGTTTAATGGAAAGTTGCAGCTTACATGGCTTGCCTTCCAGTAAAGAAAAAACAGTAAAACAAATAATTTAACCTCCACATATTTGTATAGAAATTGGTGGTGGGCTAGCTGAAAGAGTATTTATTATTAAAATGTAAAGTTGATTTCCAGTGCATTTAAATTTTGAGCTAGAGATGATTTAGTTCTCATTCTGCTAGAAACAGCTGATAATAGGGAACAGTAGCTGTCAGGTTAGGATTGTGTCAGGTAAAAAAAAGGGTTCCAAAAAAGTTTTTCAGTTGTCAACATAGGTACAATTTAAAGAATGGGTTCCTTAAAGGGTTATTTCATGAGGACCACAAAAAAAATTTCACTTCTAAATAGCACCTTTTATTCTGAGAGTAGGACACAGACTGTTCAGCTTTCCTCATGTTTCATGACGTGCTCTCACCATCACTAAAACCGACAAGAATGCCTATTCCTGCCCCTGACTTTGAGTGTGTCTGAGTCAGAGGTTACTGGCAAAGCAGTAGTGGAGGAAAGGAGTTGGTGTCAAAGAACTGCCTCACCCAGTGGGTGGCGAATTCAGCTACTTGGTTGAGTTTCCCAATTTTTCTGTCACATAGTCGGGGAATCCCCCACTCATACATCACAGTGTTTTTGGCTTATATTGTGACTCCAGTTGGACCCACAAAATTAGCAAAAGTGGTCCACATTTCAACTTTTTGCTGCTATGGCTTTGGCAACACGGTGTGTTCCCATTGTTTCTGATTTCAAAGACAAACTGGGACCTACCTGGATCTGGACTCACTCTGCCTGGAGTGCGTGGAGGGTTATTCCTTAGATATGGAAATATGGAGGAAGCCAGATGCTAGTTAGCTACGTACCTAGTCTGTGCCCACACTGAAACTGAGGCTAATCGCAGCCCCTCCTTCCCTACCAAACAATGTTGTTTATCTGCACACCAGCTTCTGTAAGGAAAGCAACGAGGAATGACACCTAGGGTGACAATCTAAAATAACCGGGTGCAGTCAAAATAACCAAGAACACAGACGAAACATTCGGTGGTCGACTCCAAGAAACTTCCCCCACCCCTTCCCATTGGGTTTGAGGGTCCAGCTGTTAGTTCAGCTGAATCATAAACATTTCTAGAGATTGTCATCTCCCACAATCCCAGGTGAAAGAACCAATTTACAGCAGATCACCAAGAGGGCACGACTGTGGATGTACCAGTTGTGTGGCAACTGAAAAAACACAAAAAAATCTCGGAGTCAAACCTGATCCAGCTTTATGTGTCAATCATCAGTCCATCCTCACCTCCATCACTGTGTGGTTCGGGTCTGCCAGTCAGAGCGGTGAACTGCAGAATCATCATGACACTGTAAATGTGTACATCAAATGTAAATCCATGTACAGGTACAGCCAAAAATGTCACACCCTTGCCCTAGATGTAAATAATTTCCTGTTTTTCTCGCAGTTACACAGGACCAAGAAAAAAGTATCTATATCGAAATTGTTGTTTACTGTCATTTATTTACCTCACTTATGTTACGTTCCAGGTGCCTATGGATTGCCTCTCAACAGAGTTTGAGAGAGAGAGAACCGAACATTCTACTCCCCATACAACTGTCAAGACTTTGCAGACCAAAGAATTGTCTGAATATCTCAAACGGAATAATCCTCAAACGTTGACATTCCTAAAGTTTTGAGTCAATCTCCCATGACCTTAGAATTCCTGCTAGCAAAGTCTACAGTATTATCAAGAGGTTTGTGGCCCATGGAACTCTGGTCAATTGCCCAGGACGTGGCCAGAAGTAGATACTCAACCTTAGATGTTTTGAAAGTTGGTTCAAACAGTTCACAATGCACAAGTGGTAAAGATCTACAAGAGAGAAACAAAAAAGCCCAACTGAACAGTGAAAAAACCCATCAAACAAGCCAAAACTCCTTCTGGGAAAATGTCCTGTGGACCGATGAAACAAAATCTTAGCTCTTTGGCAGTGCAAATCAGCACTATGTTTACAGACAACCAAATGAAGTGTTCAGAGAAAAGAGCATCGTGCCTGCAGTCAAATGTGGGGGAGATTCCATAATGCTGTTGGGTTGCTTTTCTGTCTGTGGTCCTGGGGAACATGAACATGCATCAATGGTGTCTCATAACTGGGATTGTGTATTTAGCAGCCGGAGTTGTTCCAGGGACTCACCACTCAGCAGTGGGAAGCAGCATTGGTTGGGCTCAATTCAATTCAGGAAACCCACTGAGATCCCAATTGCAATTCTCTGCAATGACTCCCAGTGAGGAACCTTTTCAATCTGAATTGGAGTGTGGTTCACATTTTTAACTGACTGAAATTGAAATGGAACTGGCCCTAATCTCGGTGGGATGGGTTGCATGATTGCAGATTTGCTAAAGTATGGCAGTCAACGTTTAGCTGGATAGGTCTGAGGTAACATTTTTTTAGCATTTAATCGAAACCTAACCCTCTTCTTAACCTTAGCCAAATTTTCCAACAACATTCATTTTAGCCATCCTAACCTGTTGTGTGAATGATCCTACCCCGCTATGAAAAGTGGCTTCTGCCAGTGAAAACCAGCCGGCGTGTCCTGAGAGCACTCAGCATTACCACCAATGTAATGCTCCCACATAGGGCCACAATGCCACTGCCAAATAATGAGCATGGAGAAAATGCCATTAACAATTACGCTGCCACAAAATGAGCAGAGTGTGTAAATGCCATGTAGGTCGAGACCCTACTGCGGACTGCAGGCCAGAGACCTTATGATGTGTATGAGGACATGAGGGGACCGTATAAGGATCACTTGTGATTTTGCACATGCAACCGCGGACACACACACGTCTGTAGGCCTACTTCACACAATCATGTTTTGACATGACGGAATATAGAGATTCTCAGTTAAATGATTCCTTTCTGTATTATTTATTTTCTAGAGTGTGTGTACAGTGTGTGCCTGGAAGGAAGCATATTTCTGGGGTGTTGTAGCTAATCAAATTAAGAAGGGCTTAAAACCCCTGGCTTGCCAGCCAGCCCAAATTTACAACAGATACGCCCGGAGGGTTCAGGCACAAATAGGCATGAAAGTGTGGGAAATGGAAAATGCTCATTATTGCATGTGGAGATTTGTAAACCTCAGTTTGTTTTACCACCAGCAGCAAATCTGTAAGCTGTCGAATAGAACTAAAAGGTTTTAGAAAACCATTGGAACAAGTGAACCCCGTCTGGCTTTGATTTTATGGCTGAATCTGAATTTTATGTAGTGTATTACTTGGTCAAGGCCTGGGAAATAGCCTGTGCCACTATTATAAGTTGACATTGTAATCATGGCCGTCATTAAGATTTGTGTAATATTTTTAATAATACTAACGTTAATTTATAAAGTTATTTTTTCATACCTAATGCACTGATTATTATAACAATGAGCTAATAATTTGAGTAAAATAAAGACTAATAATAAATCCAAATCCAAACTACATGAACAGAGACCGTAATCACAGCTATAAAGCAGGTGTCCAGATCAAGTGGACAGGAAGCAACACTGACACTATACAACGGTCAAAAGGAGCCGGTCTCCAGGCCAGCTGCTGCAGAATGGAGTACCAACTGGTGGAGCCTGGTATTTAGCCACACCCAGGGTGTGATACACCTGACAAAGAAATATGGTTTTCCAGACTTCTTTTTTGATAGAATAGCCTGTGGCCAAGAGGATGAAGAGCTTCCTGGGTTACAGTTAGCCGGGGCGCGACCAAAATGGCCCCATTTTCCCTATGGGGTCTGGTCCAAATTAGTGCACTATGTAGGAAATAGGGCACTGTTTGGGATTCCGCCGGAATGTGCTCCTGTTTTTCCTCAGAACCACATTCGGAGGGTGTGAAGGCTTGAGTGAGGAGGAATTAATACGTTTGTGGTTTGGTCGGTTTGTTGCTCAATACGAAGCGTTTCTCAAAAATACTTCCTGGTATCGTAGTTTTTCCTGTTTAGTGTCACTCCTACTTCAGGTATTATATTATGCCAGAGAGAGATTAGACTGTGTGTCTGTTTACTGCACTACAGTTTGCCTATGGCAGTAGTTGTGTTTATTGTAGATTTAGCCCAGCACAAAGGAAAAGTGCCAAACAAAACAATACTCATTGCCGTGTTTATCATATTTATTACACAGGTTGTTAAGCATGACAATATCATGTTAAATTCCAGGACACTAAAAAAAGAATAGGTCCCTAGAGAATCTTTTATGGGTTCTTTAAATTAAAACTAAAGGGGAACCCCTTATTAATGGTTCCTCTAAAACCTTTTGAATAACCTTACAGGGTTTGTTTTTGTGAGTGTGGAGGTTTTATCTAATAGTTCTTTGAGGAACCATTCAAATATGTTATTTTAATGTCTCTTTTAATAATTTATCAGGGCTCACCTCTACAGTTTCAATCACAAAAAGATCCTCAAGGTTGTTTTTGTTTTCAGAGTGTATTTACTACTGTTCTTCTTGCAACTCCTTGGTTGGCCTGATATCTAACAATCAGTGAAGGTTTGGCAGCAAAAAAACCTCTGTAAAACACACAGCACTCTCTGGAAACTAAAAGAGGTTCCAAAACCCCTTTGAGTTCTACCTGGAACTACAACAGATTCTACCTAGAATATAGAAAAGGGCTTTTCCCTGGAACCAAAAGAAAATATATTCAGAGAGTGTACTGCGCCAGGATCGTGATTAAGGGGCTGGTGTGGGTGCTGTGTGAAGCTGTTATCTCTGCTAACTCTTGGTACGTGTCCAAATGGCACCCTATTCACTATGAAGTGTACTCCTTAGGAGCAGTGTGCATGTGCCATATAGAACACATCAGTTATCTGTGGTAATTCCTCTCTGGTGTAGGTGGGTATTAGTGTAATGATATGGCAATACACAGGCATGCAAATTAATGTGCGGAGAAAACACAGCAGAAATAGCTTTGGTAAGCAGTTAAGCTTCTCTGTTCGTCGAGGTAATTGGAAATTGCATGGATTTTAAGATTCTCTGTACCTCAAGGTAATTTGACATTACATGGATTTGGGCCTTTAAAGTATTTATAGACGGATTAAAAATGTTTCGTTGTCAACACTGAAGTATAATTTCATATTTAAAGTACTGTACAATTTGTCTTGGAAACTTTACAGAAATAACAGCGTTACTGTTTTGACCAACTTTTTTGCATTGCTGCGCTGACACTTGACAAGTCTTCAGGTTGTGCGATATTGCTCAGTACAGGACCAACTTACTTATTGCAGTTTGTCACATACCTTGGAGTACAAGGAATGTCTTTGCATGTGGTCATTTTGGTTTTGTGGAACCATATACTGTTCAGGTAAAAATGCTAACACAAATGCTCTTCGGATGAAGAGGGTACATGGTGTTATCACAATGACATCCATGGAGAAGTACAATTTTAAAAGATGGCTTTAGAATAAGACATTTTGCTGTAGCGATGTTTAGAGTTTTACCGCCGTCCAGTGGACAAATGGGACAGCGCATCTCATAATCTTTACGAATCAAAGACAGAAACCTCTCTGCGAATCACAGCTGAGTAGTCATGACACATGACCAACTGTAATGAAGCCATTTCGACCATTGAGGGAACTGGAAAGAACCTCGCCAAGCAAACGACCAAAAAAAGCGTGAAAAGCCAAAGAGAAAAGGACAAGACAACAACTGTTAAATCTGTCAGTAACTTGCAATTGTAGAGATGGTCCAGTCTTGTTCGGCTTACGGATGTAAAAACAGATATCATAAAGACAAAAACATTTCATTTCACAAGTAAGTTCAACTTTGACAGCACCATGATCGCACTCTACAGTACCGTTGGCTAGCATGGTCCTGCACGAGCTGTCTAGGTATGAAAACGACTCTAATCTCGCATGTTAGCTAGCCGGTTTTTTAGCTGTGCAACAGCTAATGGCACAATATTTCCAAATTACCTAGTTATGGCTAGTAAAGTCGGTGCTACTAGCTAGCTGTGTCGGTATTCGTCATTACGTTGAACGCGTGGCAGTAGAGCAGGTAGCTCCTTGCAAGACCGTTACGACCATATGCTGCTATGTTTTAGGAACGCTGTCTTTTACCATTGCCTTGGCTTGTCAACGTTTCCTATTTACCATCCTCAGGATGTGCTTCCGAATCACACTGATTTGGGCTGTTTATTTACTCAGCAGCGACGTATGTATCCAGTTGGAGTAATGACTTGATGTTACTGTAGCAAAAGTGCTGCAACTAACTGGGATCTAATTGGCATTATGTAAACGTACTGCAACAATATAGCAATACAATAAAACGGTATTTGTGAACTTGTATCCGTAAGGAAGTTTTAGCATATGCCAGTCGGCTGCTCTGACTACATCCTAGGTGGCTTGTCTAAATTGGAGGGGGTTGAAAATAAAGTGTTTAGCTAGTAAAGCGGGCCTCGAATGGAAGGATACAGTCAGTGTTGGGAACTCTAGACAATAAATGAACCTTTGTTTGAAGAATGCCTTTGAATTCTGGTTCTTCCCTGTCCATACTGAAATGCAACAGTAGTTTCAACAATTGCTTTCCTTTATTGCAGGTTCCCGCTTGCACGGCCAGATGTGTGTGGAAAATGGGTTGCAGCCATGAGGAGAAACAACTTCAAACCCACCAAATACAGCAATATCTGCTCTCAACATTTCACTAAAGACTGCTTCAAACGGGAGTGCAACAACAGAGTCCTGAAGGAGAATGCTGTACCTTCACTATTCTGTTTTAACAAATTACAAATGGTAACAAGATTTATGATTGTGCCGTGCTTTTATTGATGCGTAGGCTACATCCTGGTCCCTGATCAGTTTCTACAACCCTTTATCAAAAATACCTATCACCTCTGGCGTGACAGTTGGCATGACAATGACCTAGGAAGTTGACAAGATGTGTACAAATTTCAAGCCAGACTAGGGAACTTTACTAAACATACTCACGAACTGTCCTAAATCAAACGTTGTTGTTGTTGTTGTTGTTGTTTTTATTTTAAAAATGTTGTTCCTCACTGTAGGCGGAGTCGTTGGTTGACCCGTTCCCTCCTGAGATGGAGCTCCCCCTGCCCTCGCTCCCCCTGTCCGACACAGAGGAGACTCAGGAGGGGCAGCCGGCCGAGGAGCCACCGACGCTCCCGACACCCCAAGCCGCCGTCCCGCTGTCGCCTCAGGAGGCCCTGGACCTTCCTCACAGCATGTCTGTCTCCTGCGACCACAACTACACCGTGGAGGACACGGTTCAGCAGAAGAAGAGGATCGAGCAGCTGGAAGAACAGCTGGACAAGCTGAGGAAGAAGCTGAAGACTGTGCAGCAGAAGTGTCGGAGGCAGGAGAGACAGTTGAGAAGGGTCAAGGCCGTTGGGGAATTCCAGAGGGCGTACAAGGACCCAGCTCTTGGGGAGGGATATGTGATCCTGCCCAAACAGCTCTATGATGTCCTCAAAGGGATCGAACCAGTAGACGGCCTGTAGGCAAGGCAGAAGTCACCTGTGAGACAGTGTGAGAAGGCGTGCACAGGACCTGGCTCGGGGCCAATGCACAGTCTGTTAAAACAAGCAGATGTCCTGAACATCTCACGCGTTTGACCCTGTGGTTGTACCCGGGTCTGGCTCCGGTGTACAGGGCTCGTCCCAAGGTTCACACCTTGTTATGGAACCCCGGTCTGGAGGTGGTAGAAAGGCCCCTGTGCCCCTTTCCAAATATGGGCAGCCACCTACACAATAATTTGGTATATTGTTTTTGTTGTTTTGGGTGGGGGGTGAGAATGTACAAGAACGGTGGTTTGCCAATCAGCACAGCTGATTCAGCTGGTCACCAACACCTTGATTTGCGTGTCTGGTGTTCTAGTTCAGGAGCAACATTGTTGTGTAAACTTGGGGATTCTCCTGCGGGCGGGTTCTAGAACCACTGCCTCAGACGGTCTGTGAATGTCCCAAATACACCCAGCGGCAGTCTGGTAGTAGCAAACAGCGGCTTGGCAAAGACCAATGGAGTTTGGCATGAGCACAAGCAGATTTGGGACCACCAGTTTAAAATACGCTGGGATAAGAACCCACGCTGGTGTTTCCTGGGTTTTCCAGTGGCGTATTTGAGTTGTCTCAGGTTATCAGAATGTAGGCCCTGAGAGTACGCGTTTGGATTTTAGCCCTGGAAAAACACACCTGATTCAACTTGTCAGCTAATCCTCAGGCCCTCAACAGAGTGGATTGTGGAATTCATCCAGGGCTACAACGAAAATGTGTGCTATACTTTTTGGGAACCTGTGCTTTAGAAGGCCTAAGAAAGGGCTCCCGCAACCCCTCTTAATATGGGTGTGCTGAAGGCCAGGTGTAGGCAACTCTGTTCCTGGGGGGCCGAAAGCTTTTTATTTTTCTTATTGGTCAGTTAATTGCACTTGCTTGGTATCCTAGGTCTCAGTCTCCGATTACACGGAGGATGAAAACCAGACGGGTCTTGGCAATCCAGGAGAGGATTGTGATATTCCTGCTCCAGTGGCGTCAGGGTGGGGGGCACCCTGAAGCCAAATCCATATTCTGACCTCGATGAAATCACGAGTTGGAAAGAACACAAATACCTGCTTCCACATTTCCAGCACCATTTTAACATAAATCACCTGTCCTCATAACCTACTGCAATGACAGCTTAAGGTGGCAACCAAAACAAATGCAATTTGGTCCAAA
This sequence comes from Esox masquinongy, assembly GCA_016801175.1. Lineage (NCBI taxonomy): Eukaryota > Metazoa > Chordata > Actinopteri > Esociformes > Esocidae > Esox > Esox masquinongy. The sequence continues at coordinate 8,377 of JACXGI010003268.1, read as the reverse complement.
TCAACTCGCTACTTAAGTAATCCAATGTTGTTCGGCAGGCTGCTGTCTGCGTGAGCGGAGTTAAATTTTGACTCCCCTCTTCTCAGGCCTGGGGCACAACAGGATCATTAAATCACTGGCCATTATGTGGAATTAGCTAAAACCACAAGTCCAAAGCAATCCATGGCTATGTAGGAAAGGGTACCTTTTAGCTAGCTGGCCGCAAGGAGAACAACATTTCCTGAAGAGTTGTATTTTTTCCTGTCGGTGATGTTTTGATGTGATTGGTGTTATACCCGATCTGTACAGTCTTCCCTCGGGGGGTGTTTCTTGCCCAAAGGGTTTCCCACAGTTGAGCTCAGCGAAAAAGCTAGCTGGTTATTTATTTTATAATTATTTGCGTGAAGGGTTTCTAAACACCACTTGGCCTCAGTCAGTCAAGTGTTATGGTGGTTGTGTTTTTTTGCGCCATTGGATTCCCTTCTATGGAGATTTAGTCACTTTCAAAATTTGAAGGAAAATTAAGAAAAGATTAACCAAATTAAAGATGAATCCTTAATTATTTTTGTTTTTATTGGTCATATTTTTGGGGCTCTGGCGTCTGTGAATACACATTCCTGCTCCATTCCCTTTCTGAGACCTAAAGCCTCATTTCCCAGATCCAGAGAAGTCTTGTCCAGATCAGTAGGGTTGATGGTGCTTCTTGACCACATGTCACATATGCAACCATCAAAACCACACTTGAGGGTTTTGATTTTGTTTTCTTTGATCTGTTAACTGTTAAAGGCAGTCCTGCTGAAAGTCTGATCCAACTATTGAGGGAGTTTATTCTTGTATCACTGCTTTTGTGGCGTATAAATACTGTAGACCTACTGACTTTCATTATTTTGTAATTTAGTCATGTACACCAAATCTTGGATAAAATGAAAAGGAGATGATGGTTGATATTTCTTTTCTCTTGTGTACTGGTTGTCAACCAGCTTGTCTGCGCGGTGCTCACCGTTGTTTCAGTTGAAGATGAGCGTGGATTCCAGGCTGGATTAACAAACCAAGGGAAGATGTATCAAGGTGAACATCCCATTGATCCTGCAGCCTATAAAACCTGTGGAGCTCTGAGAAAATTTCACAGGTTCAGTTGATATGCTCAAAGCCCTACTGTGCCCTATGATCAAAGGACTGGGCGGTTCAATATTTTGCATAAACCAATCAAATGATCTCAGATCTTCACAAATGCACAGGCTGTAAGACCTATGGGACCAGTTGGAATTGGACCAAAGTTTCCCCTGAGCAAATATCTAGGATAACTTTCTCCTCCCCCCTGTTCTATACTTTTAGTGGAGAAAATGCAAAAAAAAACTGTCTCAAGGGCAACTTCACTGTTGACCTGTAAAGACGATCTTGGCGGAGCATCGTATTGTACGGGTGATGAGGAAAATACAAATGGTCATAAGCCTTGTGTTGGAGCTATGACTGTCAATAATATTTAAAGCCATATTAGCTGAGGGAAAATGGACCTTAAATTTTACAAATGTTTTTGCAAAAATGTAATTGCCTTACTTTACTGTGGGTTGCCTGATGGCAATCAGAAATAACTTGTTTCTCAAAGGCAAAAATAACACACTTCCACATCAATACTCCATTGAAGACGGTATCTTATCTACAGTGGCTTCAAAAGGTGTTCAGACTACTTTCTTTATATTTTGTTGTTTTAGACTGAATTTATTGTTGTTTACACTTTTTGCCATCAAGCTACATGCAATACCCCATACTGACATGACAGAACAGGTTTTTTGAGATCTTTGACAATGTAAAAAAATAAACTGTTAACTGAAATATCATGTACATAAGTATTCAGAACTTTAATTCAGTACTTTGTTGAACCAATCCAAGCTTTTAGTCTTCTTGGTTATGCCTTTACCAGCATTGCACACCTAGGGCAGTTTCTCCCATTCCTTGCAGAGCCTTGGTCAGATGGGATTGGAACTGTGAACTTCAGGTCTTTCCACAGATTTTCAATGGGGTTCAAATCTAGGCTTTGGCTGGGCCACTCAAGGACATTTACAGACTTGTCCCAAAGCCACTCCAGCATTGTCTTAGCTGTGTGCTTTGGTTTTTTTTGTCTTGCTGAAAGATGGATCTTTGCCTTCCATGTTTGCAGAGAAATTCTGAAGCTCTGTTAGACCATGTGATACTTGGTCACCTCCCTGAGGAAGCCTTTGTTACTCAGTTTGGCAAGAGGGACAGCTCTAGGAAATGTCTTGTGGGGGGTTTCAGACTTCTTCCTTTTAACTTTCCTTGGATCTAGAGTATGACTCAACACAACTTTCCTACAGGGAGACATCCGCTGTGAAGAGTGTGGGAGCTTTTATAGGCAGGAGTGCCTTTCTAAATCCTGTCCAATCAATTGAATTTGCCACAGATGGACTCCAATCAAGTTCTAGAAGTATCTCAAGGCTGATCGAAGGACACAGGATGCATCTGATCTCAGTTTGGAGTGTCTTGGCAAAACGTGTGTGTGTGTGTGTGTGTGTGTGTGTGTGTGTGTGTGTGTGTGTGTGTGTGTGTGTGTGTGTGTGTGAATGGCAACACTTGTTTAATCAATTCTAAATTTAGTCTAACAACAAAATGTGGAGAAAGGGAAGGGGTCTGAATTTTTTCTGAAGCCACTCTATATTGTTTTCATTTCTGCTATTGCTTAGCTTGTGAGGCTTGATTTTTTTAATGGAGCCCAATTGAAGTTTGTTCATATGGGCAGAATCTTAACCACTGTGGTGATAGTTGATGCACTTGATAAATTTTGGATTGCTCATTTTTGTCGGCAGCACTTACTTGAAAATAGTCATGACTGATAATCACTTCTTTAACCCCCAAATACTGTCTGGCACCTTTAAAACTTTGCAATGAAGGAATATCTTGGCATAACTTTTGTACAATTGTCTGTGTGGTGTAATTATTGCATCTTGAGTCATTCAGAATTCACTGTTAATTGATTTCAACTGCAACTAGTTAATTCCTAGACTGTTTTTATATATTATCCCAGATTAACATGGCATAAACCCATTTACCAACTCTGATGAAAGTGTAGTGTAAAAAGTACATAGTCTTGAAGTGGTGCTGTAGAGCAAGATGCAACGTTAAGGCCACATACAGTTTCACTAGCTTCCTTTTTCCAGCATTTATCCATTCCTCAAAATAGTTTGTAGAGCAGTAAAGGGAGTTAAGAAAGGAAATGGGTAAAGTTAACTAGGAAAGAAAATTAGTAAAAGTTTCTAGGAAAGGATTCTTGGAGGCTGCAGGTCTGGTTGGAGCATCTGATCAATAACCGAAAGGTAGCAAGATCAGATTCCTGGGCTGGAAAGGTGAAACACTATCTGGTACTCAAAGTACTGTATTTCCTCACATCCCCAGTAGATGGCACCATATTCTTCCATCACTAGAATAGATGGACATCTTCAAGCGTTGTAATGAAGGTCAAAGCAGCTGTACTGTCAGCCAAGGGGGCCGGAGTTAAACCTAGTGGGAGGGATCTCATTGGCCCTTTGCTAGCGTCACAATAGTGTTAATTCTCTGTTTTCACTCAAATTGTTTGAGCTCTACAGTTATTCAAATAAATCAAATAATATTTGCCTTTTTCAGAAGGCTAGAGGGATGCATTTCTCTGCAAGCACCTCTAAGAAGCCCAACTGATTAAGAAAATGCTGGTGATAGAATAGCAACTCTATGATTATTATATTTATTTTTAAAAAGATGTGTACTTTCTGTGAAGAAATACATAAGAATATACAGCTCCGGAAAAAATTAAGAGACCACTGCACTTTTTTCTTTCCTTTCCAAAAAAGTCGAAAAGGAAAGTTTCGAGTCAGGAACAGAAGCGTTCAATTTGCAGTGGTCTCTTAATTTTAACCCTTCTGTTCCTCACTCAAAACCTTCCTTTTCGACTTTTTTGGAAAGGAAAGAAAAAAGTGCAGTGGTCTGAATTTTTTCCGGAGCTTTATAGGCACCGTCATAGGCAGCAGATCCTTATATCCCCAGTAGATGGCACTGTTGTCACGAAGTAACTACACAATATTTATAGTTGCCTTTAGGCTACTTCGTAACGAGAGCATTTCGAAAGAATGATTTGATACTGCGTGTAAAACTGTAATGAATATATATCGTAACTTTATTTCCACCAGCTGATATTGCAGCATAACTTAAAAGGTACAAGAGAAACCTTATCGGGCAGGTCTTGCATGAACCTTAATGGGCTATCCCCCACAGGGCCGTTTCAATTGGCTCTTGTATTCTTGGCTGTGTTACAGCACGAGCGGGATACAGGAATTCATGTGTGGGAATTCAAGCCGAGCGACCACAGGAGAGCATATGGTTGGATATATAGCTGATGTTCAGGTAAGCACGACATGCGCTGAACTATATATTATGAATGAACTGTTTTTCTGTAGTACAGAAGAGCGTCCAACATTTAAACTGCAATGGTTAGTCAAAACTGTTCGAGTTACTGTTTCATTGCTTGTTTCGACGAAAGTTTGATGTTTAATTGTCCAATAGCTGTTTACGTAGGCTATATCTGCGATTAGAGTTTTCTTTAATGTTGACCTTCCAGTAAGTAGCACATGGCAACATTTTCTGTGGAATCTCATCTCGAAAGAACATTTACTTCACACTATAAACTTGAACAATTATTGTACTTTTCTACGAGCTTGGCATTTTCGGTGTTTTCATTCTGCCAAACAAACGTTTCAGTTGCGAAAGCTTTCGTTCAGATATTTGGACAGATGAAGGTAGCTGCCTTGTTTACATCTGGCTACTTTTTGTTTAAACGTTTCGCAACTCCATGTTTTATTCGCGGAATAAATATTATGAACACTCTTGTCGCCTTTAAACCAATTTGTAAATTCGCTTTCTGTTAGCAAAATAGAAAGCTAGAAATGGCTTCTACAAACTAGTCAGATAAGCAATTACTTTAATTGTAGTTGAGCTTTCGAGAAGACTGCGCTTTCAGTCAGAATTTTGCTTCTGACTAGAAATGTCTTTTTTTTTCTCTAGTCTACCTCAGACCATTTAAGAGATATAGGCTTACCATATTTTACAACGTGTTAAGTGTACGTAATCTGCCGTCAAAGATTACCTGTATTCTAAACAGCCGTTACAAATGTCGGGTAATTGTATCCAACCAATTTAGTAATTGGGGTTGCGTCATATTTTTTCCATATTTGAGTAACCCATAAGTGGAATTGATTCTGAGTTTGGCCCATTACTTTCATTATTTTTTGTGCTAGTGGTGGCTTAAGCTATACCTGTCGTTTGTAATAGCTGTTTTAAAAAAATCTTAACCGGTCACAATAATGTTGGAGTTCTTGAGCGCTTCTGTGTTGCTGATGCAATTTCTAATTGGGGTCAACACGAAAGTATCCTATTGGTCATCTGTTGTGAGGGGCCAATAATGTAGGCGTATTGCCTTTTTATGTTGGGAATAATGACGATGGATCAGTTGTAGTCCCTTGTTCGTTAAGAAGTTTTGCTCTGAGTTAGCCTCTTGTTTGTTTCGAATGTTAAGGTTTAGAGCCAAGTTTATTTACTTCTGGGTTTGAGGACTGGAAAAAAACGAAGGATGTTGGGAAAAGTCCTGAATATTTTCTCGGTGATTTATTGAAAGTACCTTTGAGCTTTGTCTTGCCCTAACATGCTCCGGTAGCTGTGTGCGTTATGAATGAACTGCTGCGGCTCCAATGATAAGTGCTTCGGGATAATCAGTCTGTCATTCAGACATGCGTTGCCTATCCTCATTGGCTTAGCCTATCCTCATTGGCTTAGCCCGCCCTCCGGTCTTACATTGGCACTCTGGTTAGGTACAGGAAAGAGCATTTTGGGTGTGACAAGTTAACTACTTGCTAAAATAGCAATATCGGCAAATGGCTGCCTTTGAGACAGTGTCTGCAGAATAGCTGGGTAGTTTAGTATGAGCCAATACTTGGTTACTGCTTGAAATTAGCTTCAATTCTGTTCTGACCAGACATGATTTGTTTGAATAAATAGTTGTTAATGTGTTCAGGGTGTCAAGGAAAATAAACATTTGTGAATGTGGTTTTGTTTCAGCCGGGCAGTTACCTGGATATACATTGACTGGACCCCTTTCTATCTGGGGTGAATGATAAGATTTATGATCCATGACATGAGGTGGCCTAGTGCTTAGGTCATCTGACTCTTGCCAAAACATCCCTGGTTCAGATCCCACAGCCACTAAGGGGAAAGTCATTCTGTTCCTGAGCAAACCCTAGTTACTACTCACCAGGTAACATTTCACACAGGGAGTGTTAATAGATAAGAATTGTTTTCTTTATCAACTAGTCTGATTAAATTAGTAAAATCTTAAAAAAGTAAGAACATACAGACACGCATGCTATTTAAAGATGGGAACTATGTGCATGATGGGTATGACAACCTCTTCATGAAGACAGTTAAAGACCATGGAAGAATAAACCGGGTTTACCCAGTCCACCAACAGTACATGCACCTGGACTCAGACCGGGCACAGGGGCACAGCTTGGGGCCTTCTACATGGCTGTTGTTTTGAGCACTTTGCTGTCTGAATTTTGGACCTGTCTTTTTACCCTGCTTTCTGCTCTGCACATGCGAGTGCGACAGAAGGTTTATTGTTCTTTCTATTTTACTGTGATGGTGGCTTACATGGCTTTCATTTTACAGTCCAGATGTCCCTCCTACAGCCCAGCTGTTGGGCCTTTTCAGGACCTGACTGGACTCTTGCATAAAGAAGACACTATTGTAGCCCACGTCGAGACACGGTGCTGTGGGGCCCCCAGAGCTGCCTCGCTCTCTCGCTCGGGGCCCCCAGAGCTGCCTCGCACTCTCGCTCGGGGCCCCCAGAGCTGCCTCGCTCTCTCGCTCGGGGCCCCCAGAGCTGCCTCGCTCTCTCGCTCGGGGCCCCCAGAGCTGCCTCGCTCTCTCGCTCGGGGCCCCCAGAGCTGCCTCGCTCTCTCGGATAGGAACCAGCTAACCAGATTAGCATCTGGGGCCCCCAGTGGATGCGGCTCAGGAATGTTTATAGCTTCTCAACATTGATGCTCTGAAAAGCAACACAGGATTAGGGTTGGGGGGTGGAGGGCAGGGCTTGAGGGCAGTGGTAGTTGAGGGGTCAGTGGGCAGGGGTTGATTTATTGGTCATGTAGGAGAATGTAGAGCTGGTGTGTAATTATGCTGTAATGTCTAGCTTGAATGTAAAAACTCAGTTTTGCCTTGCAGATAATCTACAAAACAAACAGTCATTACTCATTGTCATTTGTGGAAAAAACAACCTGTGTGATTGTGAGTATAATAGTTGGAGCTAAGACTGATGTCATTAGAGGCCAGGTGGGTGGCAGAATACGATCCACTTTCCTCATGCTTCTTTTGTTTGGTTATATGCCTGGGAGGAAGTGGGAGGAGGCAGTACTGTGGGCAGGTTCAGTTAGCCCAGTGGAATAGGAATGTATGAGAGCACAACCAGTGAATGAAACCGCTACAGATGAAAGTTTCATTGTCATTCAGCCTCTCTAATCCATGAGTGCTGGTACTCTGGCCTGTTCCTGTTTAGTTGGATCATTAATTGTTCAAGTCCTGGAACTGTTAGGGACAGAAAGAGAAACCGAGAGAAGTTAGTCAGCACTCTCTTCTCTGCTCTTCTCTCTCTTTGTCTGTCTCTGATCCCCTCTTCTGTGTTCAACATCCCCCTCAGGTTGATGCAATCTCTATTAAGAACTTTATCAAACACAAATTAGGTCCATATGATTGTTGTCAGGGCCATAGGGCTGTTGTCAGGGCCATAGGGCTGTTGTCAGGGCCATAGGGCTGTTGTCAGGGCCATAGGGCTGTTGTCAGGGCCATAGGGCTGTTGTCAGGGCCATAGGGCTGTTGTCAGGGCCATAGGGCTGTAATTAAGCATGCTACCACAGAATACATGTATCTGGTGTTTATGTATCATTAAAGTATCAAAGGCCCAAGAACCCATATATGTGACTTTCTTTTTTTATTATCAGTTGAAAATGACTCTTAAATTGTTAAAATAATGACGATGACTATTTGTGTGAGATGCTTCGAAATGTAGGTGATCTTTGGGGTGGGACGGTACTTTTGGCTGACTGCGGGACGTAACATTGATTCGATGAATAGACCAATGACTGTTCAGCTGGGTAATGGGTACACTCTAGAGTCAAACCTGATTGACTGATAGTCTAGAGTCAAACCTGATTGACTGATAGTCTAGAGTCAAACCTGATTGACTGATAGTCTAGAGTCAAACCTGATTGACTGATAGTCTAGAGTCAAACCTGATTGACTGATAGTCTAGAGTCAAACCTGATTGACTGATAGTCTAGAGTCAAACCTGATTGACTGATAGTCT
>JACXGI010003267.1:0-64176 GCA_016801175.1 Esox masquinongy | reverse complement strand
GACTGACTGACTGAGTTAGCGAGCGAGCGAGCGAGCGACTGACTGACTGACTGAGTTAGCGAGCGAGCGAGCGAGCGACTGACTGACTGACTGAGTTAGCGAGCGAGCGAGCGAGCGACTGACTGACTGAGTTAGCGAGCGAGCGAGCGAGCGACTGACTGACTGAGTTAGCGAGCGAGCGAGCGAGCGACTGACTGACTGAGTTAGCGAGCGAGCGAGCGAGCGAGCGAGCGAAAGAGCGAGCGAGCGGGCGACTGAGCGAGCGAGCGGGCGACTGAGCGAGCGAGCGGGCGACTGAGCGAGCGAGCGGGCGACTGAGCGAGCGAGCGGGCGACTGAACGAGCGAGCGAGCGAGCGGGCGACTGAACGAGCGAGCGGGCGACGGTGACAGGGCGCGTGACAGGGCGCGTGACAGGGCGCGTGACAGGGCGCGTGACAGGGCGCGTGACAGGGTACCCCTGTTAAATAGCGTAGTGGTTAAAGACGCGGACCTGCAAGCAATAGGTCCCTGAACTGAAATGATATTGTTTTTCTTTTGAACAATTTCATATGTGCTCGATTGAGGGTGTCTGGCACAAAGGTCCCACCATAGGAGACCCAGTGGTCTCAACCTCACCATCTGGCAGTCTGGACGCATTAAAACTTTTTTCAAAGTATCTGAAAGTAATCAAAATCGGTACATCTAAACTATTCCATCAAAACACAAGAAACCTTGTCCTCAGAAGTCTCCCAGAGTTCTAGGTGGACCTTGCCTGAGCTCATTATCACCGCAGGGGTTAAATTCACAAATTACAAATCCAGACAAAGTTATTTGGGACTACAACCCTCCATTTGCAAATGCATCATCCATAACACAGTACACATCACAGGCACTGGGCCCCTACAGGAAAACAAAGGCCAATAAATCTCCCATTTGTCTCATTTAGAGTTCTGCAGGATCAACCAGCAGCAGGACTAAAGACGGAAACACCTCCAGATGTATGCAAAGCCTGCGGAAATCCATCTTAATTAAATGGAGTCAACTGATACAAATGGTTAATCATTAAGGCTAAAGAAAAACAGTGGATCCCATCTAACCGTCTGCTCCGACAAAATTTAATAAGACAAGGGGGCTGTTCTCCGTTACTGCCTGTGTCCTCACCTGCCTTAGCACCTACTAAGTCCAACACGAATCACCAAAGATTAACAGCAAAGCTGAGAATTCTGCCTTAATATCCGATGACAGTTATGAGTTTCCTGTTGCACCAACCTCATTGCAGATCTAAACATGTAAAAGCAGTGGCCTTCAATTATCCCCAAAAAGGTTACTGACAGTACCGTGCTTCCAAAAGATTACTCAAAAGTATAGTACCAAAGTTAACTGCACCTTCAATAAATTGAGCGATTAACAGAAAATGAACCATAACCTGAGTAGATTTGTAGTACTGTAGATGGACCATATTGCTCAAGAGAAACAGTCAAACAGGATTGGTTTATTATTTATTACAGTCATTTTCATAAAGTGTTAGATTGGCCTCCCAGGTGACACGGCAGTCTTAGTGCGTTCTTCCACAGCACCAAGCTGACCAAAGACTAAGTTCAAAATTTCACTGTTGCCACTACTTGTCGAATGTCTGTAAAGCCCCATGGACAATGCAAATGGGCAACCTCCACCTCAGCGGGATGCATAGTCTGCGGGGATTTCTTGGTTTAAACACGCATTACCCAAACCATCTCTGTGACGTATGGTCTCCATGCATGGCTCACGTACGGTGAACACTGATCAGATGACTAATTACATTTGTTTCCCCAGAGGTACCCTTCTGATAAATTATTTCTTATTTTGTCTTACTGTGTAAATATTTGCAGTATTTTGTTATTGATATTTGTAACTCAAATTAATATAGAGCAGATTTCTTCTTTAAAAGCTTATTTTCAGCAATTAAGTGTGGGTAACTGATTTGTTAATAGACAATTTACAATTTTCATTTAGCAATTGTTTGCTAATTAAACATTAGTTTTAGAGAAACTACTCTCACCAGATAGATTGGTTTCAGACCTTTCTAGAGTTAAGCTAAAATACAAGTTATTATTTATAGCATTTAGTGTAAAATAATATTATATCTCATGCTGAAACCATCACTTATGCTACTCACAAAGTTTTATGGCACTGACATGGTCTTAGTTATAAATCACATTTTATTATTTCATATGTATTTTACAACTGATGAGGCCACACAAAGGGCAAAGTTAATTACAGACTTCTGTGATAAGTAGTACCCAAAATGACCAAAGGATGTATTGTGATAGATTCAATAAAATCCTAGAAAGACACAAAAATGCAGGGAATTAACTGGTGAAAGTTCTCAGTAAGATACTTTCCCTTTCCTTGGAAAAGGTATTTCTGGAACTGAAAACAGCACAACCTAGAATAGCACAACAATTAATTCATTAATCAAGAAAAAGCCCTCTAAAAGGGATGAAACCATGAAACCTTAGTTCAGTGATTGAAACACAATTGCTCTGAAAAGGTTCATTGCAGGGTAATGTTCATTCTGTGTTCGATCAAGTCAAGCTGACAATGAGATTGCTGGCTTTGCAAACTCTTCATCGTGTCACATGTTCATTTGCTGAGCAAAGCAGCCTTGTGAACAGTGGTTCCCATCTAGTGCTGGGGGAAATTAGCCTTGTACGAACCATTCTACCAACGCTACAAAGGTAACAGAATACATCCTTGTGAGATCAGGATGGTTCGTTAGAAGGGAAATGGAAATGTCATTGGCTCGGTACATTCATAAGTGTTACAATGACATTAAAGCAGTGCCCTTTGTGAGAACCAATACCAGTGAGATGCTCATAAATCACTTGCCTGTCAAAGAGCAAAGAAGTGCTTCAAAAGACAGTAGCTGTATAACGAATGACCCAAACATCGTGTATGGAACACCTCGACTTTTTCTCTGGTCTTCTTTCATACATGCCCACACGGGGAAGTATACCTGTAGATGAATGGTAGCTAAAATCCACCCAAAAAAATTTACTTTTACAGTCCCAAAACTAAAACACCTAGAATAAATTCACTCATCCCCACAAAAACAATAGCAATAAAATAGCTGTCAATGCTTTTCTCAACGCCCAGCTTCCTGTATTATTTTTGCAGGGGCAGAATTCCAAACCTGCCTCATTCATCTGCTGGTCAAAGGAGTTTAGCTCAGCTCAAGCTGTTTATCACCTCCCATACTTAGTTTTTTACGGGTTCGGTCTGGATAGGAGCTGCCAACACGGTATAGAGAAATTAAAACCTCTTGTAAACGTCTGCATCTAATTTTCCACATGAGTGAAGTTATCTGTTGATATCCAAATGACAGATAAGTGGGCATGGAAAGCTGACATATCCCACTCTAGCGTTGATGCTAGTGTACAAAATCTTAATTACATTCACATTTCCTTTGTTTCTTATTCTGTCCATCTCTATAAAATCAATATGGCGGACTGCCATGTTGACTTTTGCAATGACGATAACATAAAATCTCACTTTCCCAGTTAATTAACTCTTTTAGGAAGTGAAGCAGAAATAAACAGTGTTTAATGCATACAGGTCCAAGGCACTAAATTAAATTTGTGTAAAATTAACATTTACAATTACTTGAGGATGAATTTTGCATAGATCATTTTGTATTTTGATATGGAGTTGCAGGACCTATGTAGCTTTCCTAAAATAAAAGTGGAAAATTAGTTGATATGACAATGAAAGAACCTTTAGTGTTATTGTCCATAAAAGTAGGTTCTACAAAATTGGTTTAAATAAAATGTGAAAAAATGGTTTTGTTTAATTATTTACTGCTTTGCCTACTTTGTATCTAAAAGAAGTATTCATTTTGATTAAAACAAGTATTAATTTTGATTTCATTCTTTGGAAAAAAAAAACAAAAAAAAAACGTTTTAACCTTAACCTATTTTCCAACAGAGTACTGTTCTTACCCTTACCATTGTAGGAGGGTGATTTTCCACTGACTCCTTAGCTTAGCTATTGGTCGATAGCATGGCCTGTGGGCATCTTACAGCAAAACTAAACACATACACATGTTCCAGAGTCTCCTGATTCTAACCGAGCTACTTATGAAGTTTGTAGCTCAAACTATTGGTCATGGACCCTTGTCTATGTGACATGGCCACCACCACTGATGACACCAGGCTCTTCCCTTTCAACTGATGTATAACAAACACGTCAGCAACGGTTCGATATTTAGTCTTAGTGACATCTGTCTCGTTAGGGCACCCCACCTCTGTAAAAAGACCACAAATGACCCACTCTGGTAATGCACTCCGATAATGAACTCCGGTAATGCAGTAGCACATATATAGCCTGGTTTGCAAGACTGCTGAAAACAGTAAAAGAAACATGGTGCGGCTTGCACAAAATAATGGAATCAGGCTACACATAATGACACGACCGTGTGACACATAAATGCGCCCCCATGATGTTAAACTTGTGGATGATAGACTCAACATTGACATTATCTTAACTATTACAGGCGGCAGAAAGATGAACGGTTATAGAGGATTAACCAAACCAAAAGATTGCGAAATCAAATCCGTGAGCCGGTAAGATATCTGTGATTTGTGATAGAGCCTACGGAGCAGTGTGGTAACACTACCTGCTCAATGTAAAATAATAGGCAATTAAGTGTTGGAATCAGGATCAAAAGGTCAATTCAGCAAGTTATATTATATATGTATTTTCTTTCACTTTCTATGTTAGCCTGTCCAGATTATCTTATTTTTCCCTATGGGATCTAATGTGCACGCGTGACTGTGTATAAATATCAAAAATAAAAAGGCAATCTTGGGTTGTGCACTGTTACACGTCTGGACAATTGTCCTTCATATCCCCCCTACAGATCCCCTTAAACATTTTCCTCAGAGAGAGCTTCATCCCATATCACTTCTCCACCTCTTAACATTCCCAGTCACGTCTCTGGGCATCGTCAATAAACATTGGTGATAAAAATGATCAAAACCTCTGATGGCATCACCCTCCAGACTCGACAAAACACAGCATGGCACAGACATTAAGGGGCTATAAATCTTCTAGGCCAACACGTTTTCACCAACACAAACCTGTATCAGAATGGTACTAGCATCACAATGACCAACCTCTGTTTGATAAGCATAGAGCTTCTGGTCAGTGGAAAAAAATGCTTCACAAGTGCACAATGTGCAGCCATCTTGGTTTTCTCTGACGTCCCTGCGCATTCCATTACCTCTGAATCACAGGCAGCCATGCCTTCAGTGGGTGGTAATTGGATGCACAAGTCTGGAAAGAAAATGTTGGAGACAGATTTGCACCCAATTATTTCTCTGTTATCATTAGATAGAAAAGCGTGTCTGTGCCATGGGGCCTTGGTGATTACAGGTTAGTCGATTTCACTCGGAAACAAAATTTTAATTCCGCATGTAGAGTACACGTTCCCGTTGCAAAGTCTCAGTTAAATCTTCACAATAATCACATCCCAGCCAGTTGCTGCAGGTAGATAGTACATTAATCTATCTGTTAGCACCTCATCAGGGTAAAGGCAAGCCGCAAATGTGTATTGACGAGATGGCAAATTCTAATACTGTATTTACTCTAAACAATATGGCAAAAACCATTTTATTTTGGTCATGGAAGCAGAATGAAAAGTAAAACGCATACATCCAGTGATGAATTAAGTAATTTACTTTGTGTTTGACGAATTATATGCACTACTTTCAAATCAATGCTATACCACAAGGTCCATATAATTGTAAATTAATCTGAGAAGTGGAAATGGCTTTAATTGAAACAAAATCAAAGCGTATATTTCCAACAATCGCATGTGCCCAATAGGTATAACAGGAGTATTTAATCCATTACTCCATTCAAATTTAGCATGAAATTGATAACAGAGTGATATGGATATATTCAAATTTTTCTAACCGAGCGGACAATTCAACAATTTACTTCCTTGAGGAAATATGAAAGGAAGATATCCACAATGGAATGGATATTCTTTAATGCCTTTTAGAAACAGCAAGATTAATCAGTTGAGCATAATGTTCAGCATGTGTCCAAACAGACCAAAAAAAAATAAATCACCATGACAATGTCGAATAAGGAATAGTCCTGTATTTTGTTTTGTCAGCCTCATTACATAACCATGTTCTGGTATCAGTTTCAAGTAGGGGGTATGCAGTAAAGATTTGCTGAACTACAAACAATAACAAAGTGATTAATACAAGACACAGTAAGTATGCTAATTAAACAAATGCCGATTTAAACCGATTTAAAACAAACCGATTTAAAGACCCAGTTGTTTGAAAAGTACAATAAAGAATTTATGATAAAACATTCAATCTTAACTTCACAGGAGGCTTTTTTTTCCCACCACAAATGAACACGTGCGGAGACTGCAGTATCACCTCAACATACTCAAGAGTAGCTAGTAATGATTCTGCACTCTTACAAGACAAGGAAAACAACACCATTAACTGGGGAAGAAACTTCTGAGCAACATGCTCCGTTATACCCTTTCAATTATTTCACCGAGACCTATTCTTGATCAGTAACGAGCGATGCTCTGGTAATAAGCAGCAGTCTCCAACAGTCTTGTGTTCTGTGTTTGTTACAGGGTAAAATGTCTGTTGTGTTTAGGGAGGGTTTGCAGGGACCTTTGTCCTGCGCTGAAAGCTTTAACACCCCCTTTATGCCAGATGGCTGCATGCGCCTCTGTAGTTCTCTACAATAACACAGAACTGGACTGTGTATGTACGGAGGCATTTTTGGGTCCATCAGTACGAGGTGGGGAATGGTAAACAGCCACTGTGTCTTGGGGATA
The DNA here is from genome assembly GCA_016801175.1 of Esox masquinongy. Classification (NCBI taxonomy): domain Eukaryota; kingdom Metazoa; phylum Chordata; class Actinopteri; order Esociformes; family Esocidae; genus Esox; species Esox masquinongy. Next base: position 57,343 of record JACXGI010003267.1, on the reverse strand, counting down.
CTCCACTTAGTATTTTCTGTGTCAGCTATGAGACATAATTTATGTGTTATGCCCATTCTCTCAACAGACTCTCTAAACATGTCCACCAGACTCTTAGATGAAAATATAACAAAATATCAACTTTGATTCACGAGAAAGTAAAACCCCCACCATTTTCTACTGACTAATAGCAGAGCATTTTGGTGCCCAGCTGTATTCCAAAATCGTCTCATCCGAGCCAGGTGTGGATATGTGCCTAGTCTGATTACTGTCTTTATCCCCTCACCGGTTTCCTGACAGGGTTGCGTTAAATTATAAAGCTGAAATATCATTAGAACAGCCAGGGCCACCTGGGCCCCAGAACTTTCCAGAGGGTCTTGACTTTTCCGGGTATGATGATTCATGCGAGTGGAGGGAGTGGTATGACAGATGGCGGTAAATACATCAAGCTGTTGTTGGAAAACCGCAGCCATCACATCAGACGTGTTCAGTTCTACTCTGGCCATGTAAGATACTGGTACAAGCACAAGCCACTCATTAAACTCAATATAGTAAACTCAAAGATTTCAGAAATGAACATGTTAATTCATAATACTGATCTGATGGACCGTGTGGAGAAACTTAGTTCACTTCTGATCTGCCTTAAAGACAGGGAGCAGAACCAAAATGTGGCTGAGTGCTCACCTTTTTTCCTGTTAAAAGCCCGGTTCATGCTGGAAAACCTTGCGTCTTTGTGGGCCCTCCTGTGTATCTGCCAATACTCCACCTGCAGAGAAAAAAGAACGTTTTAGAATCCTTTAAAACCCCAGGCCTTTAACAAAGCAAACCTGGGAACAATTTATGAAAGAGCTGGCTTGATGTCAGCCTCCGCTTCAGGAAACCACCACAGCCAGTAAGAATAGACACGAATGATAACCTTAGACCTACTGCAACTTTACCTTTGACTTAAAACCACTTGGAGTTGAGGAGTAGAACATTTCATTATTTTTCGTAACTAGACAAGCTGACAGAGTGATTTTCCATGGCTGAGTTAGCATACAAAACATGTTCTCAACACATCTGTCACTGCTATTAAATTTCAATGTAACATTTAACCCATTAACTCTGCTCGATTAACAACACCCTCTAGAATTATTAGGACCCCAGGTAAAAATGAATCTAGCCTTTGATTGAGTGAAAACTGTTTTATTGAGAGGAAAAAAAACACCAACATATCATTGTATTATTAAAAAACATGGCACCATTGGAACATCTTGGGAACAAATCTATTCATATATATTCCAATTACGATTTTACATAAGTTCATCTGCATCTTTGAGAACTCTTAAGGAGCCATCCATTACTACCTGTATCACTGGGGTATAAGTATGAGGTGACACAGGCTATACTCATACAGAGCAAGACTCAATTCACACAGAACCTATAATACACAACCCCCGTCACCACCCACGCCCAGAGTGCGGGTCCCTCAGGTAGCAAGCCTCGGCTGGAGGATGTTGCACTGGCGAGGGAGGTGCCCGTGCGTATTCAGGGAAGGGATGTCATTGCTGTCCTGGATACAGGCACATTTAAACATTCTGGATACAGGCACATAGGTTTAAACATTCTGAAATTAAGAAGCAAATACGTTTCAGTAAATTATTTGTGGCTATAACTTTCTGCAGAGCTGTCAAACGCTCTTCTGCACCCATGCATTAGACATCCTAACTGATGGAAATGAACATAATTTGCATGGTATTGGTTCAGACGTTACCAACATTGGGCTAAAAATCCCTTATTCAGGTTGGAAACATCTGATTTTGGAATCTAAATGTAGAAAAAGACCATTGTCATAAAAATAATTACGATCTGGCTCAAATAATCGCGATCAGGCAATTACGTAAGAATTGCGACAACCCAAGACTTGTCTCAATTATTTAGACAGTTGCTACACTACTTTCTTCACCTCTGTTCTTATTGATATTGATCAAGCCCCTACAATTTCCATCTCTGCTTTGTTTTAGGGATTTCAGAATAAAGAAAATAAAAACTATTACTGAATGGATGGCTCTTAGATGTGTTTCCTCTTTCAAACATTCCAGTCTAGTAAATCTTACATGTAATGAGGCACTAATGTAACTTTACTTGTGAAGTAAATATAAATGTTAGTCAAACATACTGTAGTCTGATAAACCATGAGAATCAGTAAACATCGGGAAGTAATCAGTTGCAGCAGAGCTACCAGTAATTTCCTGAAGTTACTAGAATCTTCAGAAGAAAATCCGCCAATGGCCATCGAAATCAGCTGAAGGACAACGTCAGTAACATACACCATATAACTGAAAGAATTCATACACAGAATACATTGTTTTCCACCAGAAACACCATAGAGTTTTCAGCAGAGGAGCAATATTTAATAAACAAATTGTCAAATAAACTTTTCAAACAATATAAACATGCTACCAGTTAACATTCGATGTCATTTTTTATTTTGATATTTTACAAGCTATAAGGCTACACAGAGGACAAGAGATGATTACAGAGACCTAAATAAAGTTAGATTCAATATAACCAAGTAATGTTCTCTCCCTTTGCCACGCTAGTTGTTGATCATTTCTGAAATAAATGTTCCAGTGTCTTCCAAAACACAATTTCCGCCAAGGACATAAATACAGATGAGTCCCAGAGATACAAATTACTTTGTTGTCTAGACGTGGGAGCAGTTGTGAATCAAACAACATAACGGAAAAGTTCCCTTTGAAAGAATTCAAATGGAGCCTATCTTTGTTATGAACCACTTTAATACAACTGAAGGATGACATCTTACATTTTAGACAATGTAGCATTGGGCAACACTATTCTGACAAGTTCATTGCTGACAGGAATATGCCTCAACACCCATATGGTCAACAAAAATTGCATTTGACAAATTAAGTGCACATACATATTGAAAGGTATTGCATTTGACCCATAACACAATTCAGCACCCATCACACCGCAGCAAACCAAAAGTAACCAAACACATGCTACATAATCTTCTGTTACACTGACAGATCTAGTGCCTTCCGGAAGTACTCAGAGCCCTTCAGTTTCTCCACATGCAGTTGTGTTAAAGACAATTTATATTTGATTGTTTCCTTTTTCCATCAATCGACAACCAGTTCCCCATAATGACAAAGCAAACATTTTGAAATGGGTGCATATTTATTGAAAATTATAAACTAAAATATTTCATGTAAATATGTTTTCAGATCATATATTCAGTATATTGTAGAAGCGCCTTTGGCAACAATTTGGGCTTAAAGTCTTACTGGGTATGCCTGTACCAGCTATGCACACCTGAATTTGCGGAGTTTCTCATCACTGTAAATCCACTTAATCTCCATCAGATTGGATGGGGAGCATGGGTGAACTGGAATCTTCTGGTCCTCCCACAGATGTTCAATGGGGTTCAAGTCCAAGCACAGGCTGGGCCACTCATGGACATTCACAGACTTCTCCCAAAGCCACGCCAGCATTGTCTTTGCTGTATGCTTTGGGTCATTGCCATGCTGAAAAATTTATCTTTGCCCCAACCTGAGGTCCTGTGGGCTCTGGAACAGGTTTCTTTCACGGGCCTCTCTGATCAGGTTTCTTTCATGGGCCTCTTGCTTTTTTCAGCCTTCCCTCAAACCTGACTAGTCTTCCATTCCCTGCTGCAGGCACAAGAGAGTGAGTTTAGATTTCATATTGGTGGGGGTAACCGTTTTCTGGGATTTCCAGTATCTTCTGGGGGTCAAACTGTGGAGGTCATGATCCCCTCCCCTCTCCTCAAATGTATGCCCCTGCACAGAGAAGCAACCCCATAGCATGATGCTCCCACCACCATGCATCATTGAATGGATGGTATTAGCCAGGTGATGACCGGTACCAGACGAAGTGCATGGCATTCAGGAATAATAGTTGAACTGACAGACAGTCGTTTCTGCACTCAGGAATGACTTCTGTCTAGCTACTACCATACAGGCCTGATTGATGGAGTGCTGCAGAGAAGGTTCTCCAATTTCACAAGGATGAAGCACACTGTGCATTTTGGAAATTTCAAAACTATTACTATTTTTCCATCAACTTTCAATGCTATAACATCTGAGGTCTACAGGGGGTTCCTTGGATGTCAAATGAATTTTCCACAGACGGACTCCAATGAAGTTCTAGAGACATCAACAATGATCAAAAGACATGATGCATTTGAGCTAAATTTGGAGTGTCATGGCAAAGAGCCTGAATAATTGTATGTACATATACCAGTCTTTCATTTTCAATAAATTGGCACACTTCTAAAAACATGTTTTAATTTTGTTATTATAGGGTATTAATTCCATAATGATGGTAAAAACATACATTAGATCAATTAGAAATAAAGTCTAAAACACAATAATACTACCGTTCAAAAGTTTTGGGTCACTTAGAAATGTCCTTGTTTTCGAAAGAAAAGCTAAATTTCTGTCCATTAAAATCCCATCAAACTGATCAGAAATACAGTGTAGACACTGTTAATGTTGTAAATGACTATTGTAAGCTGGAAACAGCTGATATTCAGTGGAATATCTACATAGGGGTACAGAGGCAATGACACGTTGTGTTTGCTTATGCATTTTTATAATTTCAAAAGGCTAAGTGATCATTAGAAAACCCTTTTGTGATTGTTAGCACCGCGGAAAACTGTTGTGCTGATTAAAGAAGCAATAAAACTGGCCTTCTTTAGACTAGTTGAGTATCTGGAGCATCAGCAATTGTGGGTCTGAATACAGGCTCAAAATGGCCAGAAACAAAGAACTTTCTCCTGAAACTTGTCAGTCTATTCTTATTCTGAGAAATGAAGGCCATTCCATGCGAGCAATTGCCAAGAAACTGAAGATCTCACTCAAAAAAGTGTACTAATCCCTTCACAGAACAATGTAAACAGGCACTAACCAGAATAGAAAGAGGAGTGGGAGGACAAATACATTAGTGTTTAGTTTGAGAAACAGACACCTCACAGGTCCTCAACAAGCAGCTTCATTAAATAGTACCCGCAAAATACCAGGAGGCAATGGGATGGTCTAGGGATGTTTTGGTGGTGAAGTGGGAGATTTGTACAAGGTAAAACGGATCTTGAAGAAGGAAGGCAATCACTCCATTTTGCAATGCCATACCATATCCTGTGGACGGCGCCGATTTCCTCCTACAGGACAATGACCCAAAGCACAGCTTCAAACTATGCTAGAACTATTTAGGGAAGCAGTCACTTGGTATTCTGTCTATAATGGAGTGGCCAGCACAGTCATCGGATCTCAACCCTATTGAGTTGTTTTTGGAGCAGCTTGACTGTATGGTACATAAGTGCCCCTAAAGCCAATCCAACTGAAGAGTGGTGCTTCAGGAAGCATGGGGTGAAATCTTTTCAGAATACCTCAACAGATTGCTGCAAATGGAGGATTCTTTGAAAAAAGAAAAAGAAAAAATAAAGCGACCACTTCACCTTTTTCTTTCCTTTCCAAAAATGTATGAATGAGGAACAGAAGGGTTAAAATTAAGAGACCACTGCAAATTGAACACTTCTGTTCCTCACTCAAAAACTTCCTTTCCAAGTTTTTGGAAAAGGTACAGTGGTCTCTTAATTTTTTCCAGAGCTATATATCTCGCACACGCACACACTTTAAAAGTTGACAACAATGAACCAACTAAAGGATGCTGACATATGCAAAAGATCATTGCAACATTTAGGATGTAACGGCTCATACTCAATGGAGCAAATCACATGTCTAGGTCTGTGGCGAACACTGAGGTCAGGGATACTTTTTTTAAGAAGGGTGTGGTGCTAAATGCACTGGAGATCACGCAACACAAGAGTCTACAAGAAGAGGAAACACATGCTATTTGAGAGACTGGGAGCTGTTGTGCAAATAGTTCTTGAAAGCTCCATGTCAACGTTTCTGTGCCGAGAGAGCAATGATTTCTCGCTGCCTGACCTCGTAAGGTAATTGATGTGAACTGTGAGCTGGAAATTGTGACTAAACCGTCAAAATTTGGCTACTAATCTATAAACATCTAGACAAAAAAAACAAAAAAACAATACCAATTAGACTTGTACATGACAGAAAAGCGATAGCAAGCACTCTCATGTCTTACCTGTCCAACTTGAGAGAATTCAGAAAATAAAATGAGAAATGTAGTATCATTCATACCGATTACTTTAGCATGAATACACTATGTAGTATAGTATTTTATGAAATACTGTGAGCCACCACATAGAAAAAACACATCAAGGTTAACATCTTCAGCATGTCACCAAGAACATGCCTTCTGCAAATTAGGAACATACTGTAGGAGATCATCTTCAAAACTTACCTACAATCTCTTTGTGTATGTACTTAACAACCTCTTAAAATATGTGGACAAGAATAATGCCAAATAGACAAGTAGTTTAGGCCCACAATTATAGACTAAGGGTCGCTTTTTTAATTAGCAAACATTTGTACTTTTACAAATGTGAAACCACAATGTGATGTTTTTGGGAGACTTCTGTTTTTTCTCTCTATAATGTTTCTTCAGGGGAATAAGTTACAGGGTGTGGAGTGGGACATTCTGAAGTCTGCCAAAATACAAAAGCTTTGCTTTCACTTAAAAATACAGCTTGTGTTTCTTATTATTCACGAAATATTCCTTTCCCAGCCAAGACTTGAACAAGGACACCAGCCATGTCCACTATTGAGGGGAGACAAGGCAACTTTACTGCACAGCTCAGCAACATTACTGCACAGCTCACAAACAACAGGCTCTGCGCCAAGTCGTTTAGATAAAATTGAGGATTATCAAAATGGTATCAAAATATCAATATATACATTTCAATATATACATTTCCATGTTATGGTGACATTATTTTCATGTGGATATGAGCACAGAACCTACGCACATTTTCAGACGTGGTGCGTTTTCACCAAACTGACATGAAGCATTGGGTTGACTAAGGGCAAATAAAAGGCCAAGAAATGGGTTTCCTGTGTAAATGCAGCCTTTGAATACCAGTTCAGAAGGGTGCAGTGTTAGGGCGTGTTTCTGCTAGATCTTAGAATATATATCTTACTCTCTGCTGACCACATCATATGTTATAGCCTTCTGTCAATGTGACACACAGCCATTGTTTTTTTTTGCAGGCAATGTCAGAGCAGCGAAACAGAAGACAGATGTTGACAATGGGTGCATATATGTGCTGTATATTCACTGTTATTACACCAGGAAAGCATGAATGGGAACACATTCATTTTCAACGTCCTGGAAGCAGTTATGGTTAACTGCCTTGTTCAGGGATAGAAAAACTGATTTTTCCTATTACCGGGACGCAAGACCCATTCAGCCACCTTTTTAATCCACATTAAAAGCTAACTTCACCAGACTTAGAGTACCAGTCAAAAGTCCAAACCTTTGACTGGTAATGTATATCAATAAAGTCAGCCCAATAAAACTACAGTGCAGGCTTAAAGTGTACTTAAACAGCCTCTAGCAGTAAGGCAGGAGAAAAACCTTCCCTATACTTAAACAGTCTATCCAGTTAAATAATGTGGGAATGCCACATTGTGCGAGTCCAAATAATGTGGCACGGATTGCTGGAGTGTCTGCAGTCCATCCAAGTGCCAATATGCTTTCTACCCTCTTTTTTGCAGGCTGCCTGTCGTAAACAAGATATTGGCATACTTGCTGCTCCTCACCTATCCATTTGTATATCTGACTTCACTGTTTACATTCTGCACTCAACACGGTTTGCTCTCGTGTTGTTGAGCAACACGGTTTGCTCTCGTCAACACGGTTTGCTCTCATCTCCCAATAGAACGTCAAATAAACCAGTGCAATTAGTTTCTCTCCATAACACTGTCATCCAGTAGCACAACAAACAAGAAGCAGTATTCCCCATCTTGTGTAAGGTGCCACGTGAGTGTATGCAAGCAGGGGACCACGCCTCCTCACTGTGGACGCGTTACCACGACGCCGTGAATGTCACGCCTGGCCCGACACCCGGCTGTGATGTCTCTCGTTTTGAGTGACAGTTTGCTCTTTTCAATAGTTTCCTGGGCCGGCGAGTGCTCCTCTCCTGGGGGAGATGGATCCCCAGTCTTAGCGCAGTGTTGCAGACCTCCTCACTGCTATTCACCATCTGCGGGGTGTTTGAGCCCACGGTTGCGCTAAAACACGGCCGCCTGGGGAATCATGGTGGCTAAGCAGGGCTTATTCTCCCAGGCTGTGGGATCAGGTTTCACGGTCCCTGGGAGTGCGCGTGTAGCATAGCTTACAACGGGGGGGGGGGGCTTAGAGTGTGTCGGGACGGATGTCTCCTGAGGGGCGACGATGACTATTGCAGTGTTTCCCAAACAAGGAGACACAAGCCAATTTGCAAATGGGGTTCAGAAAGAAACTGGAAACCGTGCTTGCTACATACAAGGATGGTTTGGAGTTATCTTAAGGACCCCTTAGAACAGAGTGGACAGGATCAGGCGTAAGTGGTGAAAAAAAAAAAAAAAAAGAATCGTCAGTGACACCGCTTTTGTCAGAAGACAGAGGATTGTGGCCCGATCTTTCTTGTAACGTTTCTATGGAATATCATCACAAAACAGTCTGGAAAATATAGTTCAAGTCAAAAAGGAAACAATAGCTGTTGAGTACTTTAGTTTTATACATGATTGGTTAGAATATAACTTTAATATCTATCAAAATGGGGTTATTGGTCAAAACAATCAGGGCACCCCTGGACAATATGCTCATTTGCCCAAAAGCAACCGAGGAAAGACGTATGGCCTGAGCACTTACAGCAGTGTATTAACACAATCAGGTATGATCATGATTGTGTTAACGCAACTGGGACATAAGTAATGCCACATGACAAATCAGGGGTATGGTGAAACCATTGAACAGTGTACGAGACACAGATTAAGTTCTATTAGGGGCAAATGTGGAAACAGGTCTGTAAAGATTCAGTGGTTCCCAAACTCTTGGGCGCTGCCACGGCAGGCCCGGGGCGCTGCAAATTATCTGTCCTCATTATAACAACTCATTGTCTATTTGTTAAAATAATGTGTTCAAGTTGACTATTTTTCCAAATTAAATATCTGTCGAAATGAATAATTTTGACTGATTTGGAACAAAACATGTTCATTCAATACAATAGACCTACATCAATACTAAACAAGGGTTGTGCAAACTATTTTGTTCAGTTTTTAAAAGTCAAAGTGCCTTAAAAAAAAATAATTATCACTATGAAGGGGTGCCAGGTTTTTGAAAAGTTTGGATCAATGCTTTAAGACACCAGAGTGAAAAAATTTGCACTACCGCTACATGCTGAGGGAATGTTTCACTAACTGGCTTAAGCTCATAGGGTTTGTTATTACACATAAAAAAAGGAAAAAGAAAAAACATTCGCTTTCAACTGCGAGATTCAACTTCAGTGACTCAAACAATTGGAATTTAGGCTGGCAAACTAAACTGACCTACTTTGACCCCAAGGAACAAGTATTTTCTCAAGCCCAAGAGCTATCTCTTAAGCCCAAAAGCCAAAAAGGATCCACATTTTCATTTACCAAAAATAGCATGCTAGTGTAAAGACAAAAAGTTAAAAAACAACATTTATGTCCCCTTTAAAACCATCGCTAGCAGCTGTTAATCTGAGCCATACGCGCACAAAGGCAGCCACCATTTGACATGGGATGAAAACAAGCACTGCACTAACGCAATGCCCCTCGAAAAACTACTGCTCTTTGTTTCACCACTCGCATTCACCCGCTCTGGAATTTTGCTTGCAAATCAAAGACATTAGTATTAAAAACACCATATTTTTATTAATTTACCCTGACATTCCACAATGGAATCAGCCAGGATCCCAAGCCAAGCACAGCACAGCCTACAGAGCTATGTTTCTCTCTGACTCAGTCAGACTCCCACACAAAAATCACAGCTCCCAACAGCAAAAGAGATTAGGAAACAGACCAACCGATGCTTTCCCCCCATTGCCAAGAGGAACTAAAATAAGAGAATGGCTTTAGAGCGGTATTACAGAAAAACACAAGACGCCTGAGCTGCAGAACCACAATAAAAGTCACTTACTTGCTTTGAAACCGGGTGGAAGAGTGAGAAGGAAGTTCCAGTGGAGCCTAAAAGTGTTCAGTTCAGCTGTGGGCCAGATGTAGATACATTCAGAACTGCCGTAGAGGATATGATGGGTTTGCAAAACTCCAACAAGGTTTTTTTTTCCCCCACAGAAACACGATACCTGGATTTCAGAGTCAAAATTCCTCCACCCACAACTCATGCTGAAGTTGTTTTTCTGAGTTTTTTTTCTTCTGGTAGGACATTGAAAACCATCAGCAAAAAGAATTGCTTTGTAAAGAAATAGGAAATATGGTATGACATATACAAGTTTAAGTCCACTGTCAATCTGTTTTTACTCCCAAGATCACAAGACTAAAATGATGACAACAAACATTTTTATAAAACTAAGTGAAAAATAAATAAAATAAAATAAATAAAATAAAATAATCTTTGAAAAGGCAGACGGAACACATAGTGGATTTACTTACAAGAACTAAACTCCACTCCAAAATGTTCAATGATGCTTTCACAAATGCAGGGTAACATTGTGTTTAAATCAGTTAGGACTGGAAGCAGCTTATGTAAAAAATGAACATTTGATTAACCACTGGCTCCCTACTCTGAACTAAGTTCACCACTGCCAAAGCCCCATTGCACCATATTCATTAAAATGTATTCACTACATGGACAGAATAACATAACAGGTCCCAGAGCTGTAGTACACAGAAATGTTTAACCGCGAATGTCCTTATTCTCTTCCCGGTAGTGGATCCTTACAGTAAAATATTGTAGATTGTATTGCCCGTACATAGCGCAACCAAGACTTTTGTAAAGACATGCCAATATATATTAAGTCAGTTTGTGTTTAAACAGTAAAATCAGAGTATATTAATGTGGGATAAAATGAGCTAGTTTTGAGAGTTGAGGAATATGGTTTCCACTGCAGCTACAGGAATCCTTGGGTGCATGGGTACAGTGGATGCTAGTACATTGAATTATGATATACCTGTGAAATCCAACACCTCCATGTCTTATATAACACAAAGGGCTTAAGACAAAATTGACCAATAAAAATCAGGTTTCAGACTTTTTTCAATCAAAGCTAGAACAAAATTTGCTATGAATTCCTCAGTAAAAGTCGTGTTAAAAACGAAACCAAGTTTGCAGTAAAAGTCATGTTAAAAATGAACCCCCCCATGTTAAAAATGAAACCTCAGGAAAAAAAAAAAACTTTTTTTCTGAGGTTAGAGCAAAAACTGATTATAATCAATGAAAGTATTTAAGTTGACTTCTTGGTCTCTTGACAAAATATTATGACTATGACTTCAATGAATAACTCTCGCCTAGAGAAGGACTGCTATTTGATCACTTGAATCAATACAAAATGCTTGAGGTATCCAATGATAAGTCAATCACAAAAGAGAAGTACATTACAAGAGGCTGTCAATTTGGAATGCATCTATGAAGTCAAAAACAAAAAACAGTCAATACCTTCTGATTCAGCTGTCTGTCCTTTTCTCTGTCTCTCCTCTCTGGAGACCCCTGTCAGAATAATTAAATTATAAATGCTGTATTACCTTTGCGAAATAACTTTTAAAACTTAGAAAAGTCAGGAAGAGCAAGTATGTGATTTATATCTGTTCTAAAACAATACCATAATGTCTAAATGCATTGAAGTCAACATTTTTGCACACTTTTTGTCTATGAAGCCCTTCTACACAAAATCCCACACTATCCAAATCCCTTAGCGGTTCCCACCAAACAATATGATTGCATTGACTGAACCAAGTGGTCTCTTCCACTCACCATGGAAAGTTTGAGCATGATTGAAATGTCTAAATTTCTAAGTCTGTCTTCCTTAGCAATATCTGCTATTTCTCTTTCCTCCATCATCTCACCGTGTCTCTTTCTTTCCCTCCTCCATCACCTCACCTTTCTCACTTTTTTTTGTCTTTCCTACTTTGAAATTCAGTGTCAGTCACTGTACTGATATAAAGGAAATTCTTTCACAAAATACAATGTCACCCTTGTAACTAATTTGAATACAGTCTACAGTCAAGATTTCATGGATTTAGGCTCAATGTGAATGGATCTAGACTAAAATATAGCTAGTTAATTGTGACCACTGTCAACTGCACCTAGGTTTGTGTAGTTTGGATATTAACTAGGGTCCTGATCAATTTGTTATTAGGAAATTAAATGAAGAGACAGTTTTAAATACAGCCAATTGAGTCCAATGCGTTAGCTAGCCAGAAAGCCAGCCAGCTAAGACGATACAAAAAATATCTGTTTTTATTTCTCTAGTTACGCATCATGCTTGTCTTCTTCATCAGCAGTCTGACTAACCAACTACTCGCAGCACTGCAACAACAGCAACACTTAAATCCCAGAACAACTGTCAAAGACACCAACTTTCAGAGAATTTCAGAAATTAATTTAAGCATGTATCTGAGAACTACGCACAGAAATGTACTGTACATACAATGCCTTGGCATTAGGTTCTGTTCCCTTGTGGTAACTCACTGCCATCACATGATCATACACTGTACCGTATACGATACTCCCAACAATTACATCACAGTAATATTATTAACAGCAATCCCCATAGGCAATGAGCAAGGTACGTAGAACTGACTCCACCCACAAATGGAAATACAGAACCAAACAGGTGGAGGCAGGGTTGGGTGGGTGGATATACACCCGCATGCTAGTACAACCATCAGCATAACGAATGAGAAACCTGGCGATTTAATAGACAGGTATGAAATCTGATATTGTGATAGGAGCTATCTGACATCAGCGGATGCATCTGCGGCCAATTACCACTTAGGTTTCCTGGCTATGCTAATTTATTCCAAGTGTAAAATAAATAATGATAACAACAATGAATTGAAAAGAATACAGAGGCCATGACCTGTGTGTTTTCAATAGTAGATAAAGGTCAGCACTTGGTAGGGAACAACCTTTTGCATTTGACTTTTGCCCCAAATCCTGTGAATAGGCTTTGATTGAACACAGGCCCCAATGTGGTGCCCTGTTGGTTTTGGCAGAGAGTTCCAGGGTCGCAGCTTTTTGAGTGCCATTTAAAACAGGGAGGGACAGGCTCTTAGGACTGAGGTTTTGTTCACACTTTATTTTCCTAACGCATTGCTCTGTTTTGCTCCATCATTTCAAGCTTCAGTCTTGTATGGACAGCTGGGGTTAACAAGGGTCTTAGGTTTGTGCAGACATTTGCCAGCTCTCAAAGTAGCAGTCCTTCCACACACAGCAATGTGAAAGATCACATGTAAAGAGGAATGTCAAGCCGTTAAAATATCTGCTGACACCAATAGAACATCTTTGATGAGAATCTTTTTGCTGTGTTTCACCATTTATTTTTGCTCGCATCTTGGACAATCATGTAGTTCAAGACAATACACTCACAAACCTGACAGTCCCTTAAAACACTCTACAAGACAGAGTATACTAGCTAGAATACACGCAAAAGACACAGAACTGTCTGGCTGTAAAAGACAGCATAAACCATCAAGATAAAATGTGATAATCAGAATGCTAAAATGAAACCAAGACGATATAATAGCTAGAATACTCACTGAGGCATAGAACACTGCCTGCTCAGGGTTGGCTGGCTAGCATGACGGTCAAAGCATGAAACAGTACTAACTGCTAAGCCCCAAAATAAAGCAAATAACATCACTACACTACAACAAACAGGTTAAGGCCATCTGAACTGGGTCTCTAAAAAGTAAAGTAAGGCAGGCATCCTGACACTCCAGCACTCTTTCTCCACTGCAGCTGACGTTTAATTAATAAAATTATCATAAAAAAGGGGGCTGCGCTGTATCAAGAACTGACTAATGTAAGTAGCATGGCATCAAAAACATAAACCTTGTTTAATGTATTTTTCATAATAGTTAAGTCATTGTTTATGGCCCTTGGACATGGTACATAAAGTAATGCTGCATACCAAGAAAAAAATCTAATCTAAATGATCAGGCTAAATACTGCAATAAATTGCTGAGATGTTATCCCTTTTACCACACATATTCAAAAGTTTAGGAGCAGGGCTTGAAATGACTGGATAACCGCATGCATGCTAGCTACATTAATCAGTAAACTGGCTGGCTGGCATTGGGATGGGTAGCTACAGTTGATTACAATGGACAAATATAAACACAACATGCAACAAAGTTTTCTGATTCACAGTTTATACAAGGATCAGTCAACTGACAAATTAATTAGGCCCTTATCTATGGATTAGACATCACTAGGAACACATGCGTATAGAACATTTCAGGTATTTTTTTTTCAGCTCATATAACCAGGGAATCAGTACTTAAGATAGTATTCATATTTTTTTTTAGGGTCGCTTGCTAGCTTCTAACCATTCCCCAAAATTGATGTTTTTTAATCTAGTGCCCTGACTCCACATCATTGCCAAACGCTCTGGCAAAACGGACTTCGCTAGCGCCTGTAGAAGGCTCACAATCCCTGACTAACTCAACTCTGCTGTCACCTTCTGCTAGTGTTTGAACCCAGCCAAGTGAGGGGTTAAAGCACTAGCAGCAGCAGCAATAGCATTAGCAGGTGCTATGGTGGCAGTGCTACGAGTAGGTTCATTTTCGATTGGCTGCAAAAATTGCATTTACTCCTAGCAAGTATGATTGCCACTTGTCACACATCTAATCCCATCACCACGCTTAAAACATTACTTCACCTACTGTGGCTAAAAGACGCCAGGGCTGCTCTTTACTCAGTGTGTGCAAAGGCACCTTGGAAAACCACCTACATCTAATTAACTTGTTGGAGATCAATATCAATCCCCAGATTGATATCCCTAAGACATGGAAATACTCCAGTGGTTAATGCAGGGGTTCTAGGGCATTTATCGTTAGTTAATTTCAATATTATGGAAAATGACTAAAGAAACAATTCCATATACTGGTGTGTGTGTGTGTGTGTGTGTTGCTATCTTAGTTATATCACTACAATCATAAAACGAGAACAAATGTGAATTGAGGACAATTGGCCGGTCCTCACTTTGACAAGAAGCTTCATCTGACTTGGGGTTAAGTTTAGGGCAATAATAAGGGTTAGAATTAGAGTTTAGTTTAGGCATTAAGGTTGAGAGTTTAGGGTTTGGCTTAATTTTGGCATAAAGGTAAAGTTACTGAAGTTAAGTGAAGTTGGAGGTTAGGTAAAAGTTATTACTAAATTGCCAGTCCTCACCTTGATTGTAAAACCTCTCGTGTGCACGCGTACCTAACTCTTACCTCAATAACGTAAAATGCGAGTCTGACCTTAACCTAGCACAGATGACTAACCTTAACAATACACCTAACCCATAATGCCTAAGCCATAAACTAAATTCCAACACTAGCCCTAATGGTAAGTTTGCCCCCAAATATAACCCCAATGCAGGAAATTGACAGTTTGTGTAGGGATCGGAAAAGGTCCAAATAAGGGCAGCGTTTTACGGAATGTCATTTGGATCTTTGCATCTCACAATTGACATGGTAAATAACACTATTTGACGTGTCAAATAAACTTACTGACCTATCAGCACTTGAATACGAACAAAATAACATGCTTCTTTAAAGAGGACATTGGGGCTGCAACAACTAATAGAAAAAAATTGACAATGTCGATAATAAAAACAGTTGGCAACGAATGTCATTATCGATTAGTTGGGTCTACACAAGACGCAGCAGCAAAAAAAAAAAAAAAAACTTCTGAAAGATGGCGGAGGCTGAGATAGATAGTGGAGAATACACCGAAGAGATATCACATGACCAAAAACATCAGAAGCATGGGTAACAAAAAACATTTGTTGCAAAATTTGCAAAGCAGAAATCTCATGGCACGGCGGCACAACTAATGCATGAGCATTTAAAGAGAAAACACGTTGTAGCCTTGATGACAGAAGATGAAGAGAGCTCAGCACAGTATGTTAATATACAAATTCATTATTCATTTTTATTTGCATTCATGAAGTTTTTAATTGAGAAATTGTTAATCTTGAATGCATGACTGAGTTGACGTTAATATCAAACTTTTCACCACCATAGCGGTGAACAACTTGAGCACATTGAGCGTGTGTGTGTGTATTTGAGCAGCTCCGGCTAGCTTACCATTCACAACGTTACTGATGAATTGACCCATTACTCTCAAATATGGCGAGTTCTATACAGCTCAGCCCCATTTCCCTCCCCCCTTTACCGTGTGTTTATAATAAACGTTTTATATTTGACGATAGCTTTGGTTGTCTGTGTTGTTTGTTCCCACTGTGCCTTTACACTACACCACTTTGCATGAGTTTTGTGTCACGGGTCTCTGTACCATCCACCCTAGATTGCTAGAGCCACAGGGTTCGTAACATAACATGGGGGCTTGTCCGGGATCTCATTGATACCCATGCCACTCATGCACCTTGATTTATGTGTCTAGTTCAGTGTTGGACTGTGCAGGTGTGATTGTGTGATCGGCTGGTGTAGGGTTCGGTATTTGTTGGCTGGCATACGATAGCTACTTTTGATTTGGATGCCTTTTTGTCTAAGCCCACATGGGAGGATTTTGAGAGATGCCGTATAGTGGATTTACTGGCTTTGGCTGACCATTTTTCTTTAACCATACCGAAGAGTTTGGTTAAAGCGGAGGTCAGAAAAATTGTGTTAGACGTTTTGTTGGAGGAGCAGGTGCTTGTCTTGCCGCTGCCTGAGCCTGCTGCTCCTGTACAGGATGTGGCTGCTGCTCCTGTAAGCCCGTCCATTTCTGAGGACGAGGGCGAGGCCAAGGCTCCAGCCACACTGCCCCGTTTTGACCCACTCTCCATGCTGTCAGACAGTGATGCCAGAAGGGATGTCCGTTCGACACGACTCCAAGTGGAGGCGGAGGAGAGAGCACAGATGAAGCGAGAAACTCTCCAGTTGGAGACGCGCAAACTCGAGGCCGAGACGCGCAAACTCGAGGCCGAGACGCGCAAACTCGAGGCCGAGACGCGCAAACTCGAGGCCGAGACGCGCAAACTCGAGGCCGAGACGCGCAAACTCGAGGCCGAGACGCGCAAACTCGAGGCGAGGAGGAGACGCGCAAACTCGAGGCAGAGGAGGATACGCGTAAACGCGATGCAGAGGAGGAGACGCGTAAACGCGATGCAGAGGAGGAGACGCGTAAACGCGATGCAGAGGAGGAGACGCGTAAACGCGATGCAGAGGAGGAGACGCGTAGACTTGATCAAGAACTGGAGATGCGTAGGCTTGACCAAGAGTTGCGTAAGATGGAACTGAAGGCAGAGACTGCGAGGTTGGCCTCTGCTCGTGCAGTGCCTGCTAGTGAGCCATCCTCACCAGCGGGGTCTTCTACTACTTTTGATATTAGCAGACAGATCGCCTTGGTACCAGTGTTCAGAAAGTCAGAGGTTGACTCTTATTTTAGTGTGTTGGAGCGTATAGTGGTAGCATTGAAATGGCCTGAAGAGGTATGGTGCTTATTGCTCCAGTGTAAATTGACAGGCAAAGCCCAAGAGGTTTTGTCAGTGCTACCTCTTCAAGACAGTTTGAACTATGATGTGGTCAAAGCAACTGTTCTTCGTGCCTACAAGCTTGTTCCTGAGGCATATCGACAGAGATTTAGGTCTCATAAAAAAAGTCATCTACCCAGACTTACGTGGAGTTTGCTAAAGAAAAGGGAAACCTGTTTGACAAATGGCTCACTGCTAGTAAGGTGACTGATTTTAATTCTCTTCGGGAGTTACTCTTGTTGGGAGTTCCCTGAGCGCATTGTTGTTTACCTAAACAAACAGAAAGTGCACTCACTGTCGGAAGCTTCTGTATTGGCAGAGGAATTCGTGTTGACCCACAAGAGCGTATTCTCGGCTTGTGCGGAGAGTAGGGCTGCGGAGCCACCGGCACCTAGCCCTAGTTGACCAACAGTACATCAAACTCGGCCAGAAAGACGTACGTCAATGCTTTTATTGTCATCAGCCAGGATATTTGGTTAATGAGTGCTTCCTGCTGAAACGCAAACAAGGGACGCCTCTGCACGCCAAGCCGCCAACAGGTGTTGGGCTAATTCATACTGTTAGGTCAGAGAAACGACAGGTGCCTCATGGTACATGTGGCTTGAAGGTCCCAGTCCCAGATCGCAGTTATGAACCATTCATATTTGAGGGATTTGTTTCACTATCAGGTAACGATGCGTCTCAGCGTCCGGTTAGGATCCTTAGAGATACTGGTGCGGCGCAGTCATTCATCCTATCTGACGTGTTGCCCTTCTCCGAAGATACATACTGTGGATCCAGTGTGTTAGTCCAGGGAATTGAAATGGGAAGTGTCCCAGTGCCATTGCACTTGGTGAACGTACACTCTGAGCTAGTCAGTGGATTGTTCAGAGTTTGAGTACGTCCTATGTTGCCAGTAAATGGGGTGACGTTTGTAATGGGCAACGATATTGCCGGTGGAAAGGTAATACCCATATTGGAGATGTTGGATAAAAGTGACCAGTCTCTTTCGGAGGAGCTGGCACAGAGGTATCCACAGGTGTTCCCCGCTTGTGCCATCACACATGCTCAGGCACGACGAATGGGTGACGTGATAGAATTGTCAAACACTATTCTGTCCAGAGAGTTTGACCAAGAGGATAGCTTGGGTGCTACCTCTGGTAAACTGGTGGGGTCTGAAAAACAGCCCAGGATCGGGAAGAAGAATGTGGACCGTGTTGCTGATGCAATAAAGTTACTAGTAACTCGTGAGCAGCTTGTTGCTAACCAAAAGGGTGACAATAGCCTTGCTAAATGTTTTTCTAGTGTTGTCTCAGTGGAGGAGCTTAAGAATAAAAACATGGCATACTTCATTGATGGGACATCCCATGGTGATGCCGGTGGAGATTGGAATGCTATCTACCAAATAGTGGTTCCTACACCATTTCGACCGACTGTTTTATCCCTCGCTCATGATCACCAGTGGTCCGGTCATTTGGGAGTCACAAAGACTTATGATCGGGTGCTGCGACATTTCTTTTGGCCCGGTTTAAAACAGGATGTGGCTCAGTACTGTCGGACATGCCACACCTGTCAGGTAACTGGAAAACCAAACCAGGTTATTCCTCCCGCTCCTCTTTGTCCCATACCCGCCACAGGCAAACCCTTCGAACATATAGTTGTTGATTGTGTTGGACCATTACCGAAAACAAAAGCTGGTAACCAGTTTCTGTTGACGATTATGTGTGTGGCCACACGATACCCAGAGGCCATTCCTCTGTGAAGGATTACTGCTCTGGTGGTGAGCAAAGCCTTGATTAAATTATTTTCAACATTCGGGTTACCTAAGGTGGTACAAACTGATCAAGGTTCAAATTTCCTTTCCAAGCTTTTCAAACAGGTGTTAAAGACCTTGTCAATAATGCATCGTGTGTCAAGCGCATATCACCCAGAGTCTCAGGGTGCGCTTGAACGGTGGCATCAGACACTGAAGTCTGTGCTCCGTAAATATTGCTTGGAATCTGAGAAGGATTGGGATGAGGGAGTTCCTCTAGTTTTCTTTGCTGTCCGTGAGGCGGTACAGGAATCCCTAGGGTTCAGCCCGGCTGAAGGGGTGTTTGGACACACAGTCAGAGGACCTATGAAAGTCCTTAAGGATCAGCTTTTATCAGAAGGAGTGTGTGCAAAGGACAATGTGTTAGACTACGTGAGTCGCTTTCGTGAGCGAAAATTTAACAAGTGTCAGACTAACTATTCAACCATTGAACAAGAAGCACTTGCTTTGTTGTTAGCTCTGCAGTACTTGGAAGTCTATGTTGGTTCCAGTGCACTGCCAGTGACAGTGTAAACGGACCATAACCCCTTAGTTTTTCTCCACCATATGTACAACCAGAACCAACACCTTATTGGTTGGGCACTTGTTGTGCAAAATTATAATTTGGAGATCCGCCACAAAAAGGGGTCTGATAATGTACTGTACCAGATTGTCTCGTGTTTAGAGATGTATAATTTCTTCTCTATCCTGTGTGGATGCCTTTGCACGTTGAAAGTGTTCTGTATACTTTTAATGTCTTGTGTCGCAAACCATAGTAGGTTTGCTCTTTTAAGGGTGGGAGTGTTACGCATGCAGGTATCCTGTATGTGCGCTTGTGTTTTTGTGGGATAAGGGTGTCCCTTATGTTCCAGATTGTGCTCGTTGGTGTTTCCCACCTGGCAGTCATGAGTGCATCGCCTGACTGCTGAGGAGGACCAATCAGTGGACACCCGTCCTACTTGCACCACCTGTCCCTTTTATCCTTTACCCAATCACATCACACATCCCTGGTTTAAAAAACCAGTTAACTGGTTTTCCCAAAGAGGCTCTTTTGCTTTACCCCACATGGACATAGACACTATTGAGATACATACCCTTTTTGATAGACAGACACTTTGTTCATACATACATCACTCAGTTTAGCCCATACAACTCACTTTGTCCTGCTTCATGTGAGTATGTATTGCTGTGGTGTTTTGTTTGGTGTTGTCTAGTCAAGTGTTCGCCATGTGCTGTTTAGTCCATGTTCAACCTGTGTGTTTTTGTTTGTCCCTGTGTCCCTGGGAAAAGGTTTTTTTTAGCAAGTCGCCTTTGGGCAAACTTTGTCTAAAAACACTAGTCAGAACTGAGCGGACCACCCACTGTGTTTTTGTATTGGTTAGTAGTCAGCTAAGCGGTTCTTGAGGCAGGCAGGTTCAGTTTAGGGGTGTTTGGACTATATTATTTCATTTCTTGGGTCCAGCTCAGCCCCTTTTCCCTACCCCCTTTACCATGTGTTTATAATAAACGTTTTATGTTTGACGCTAGCATTGGTTGTGTCGTTTGTTCCCACTGTGCCTTTACACTACACCACTTTTCATGAGTTTTATGTTACGCGTCTCCGTACCATCCACCCTAGACTACTAGAGCCACAGGGTTCGTAACACTCCACAATAGAAACGTTAAGGTATTTAAATGCAATACCATTTGCATTAGCATTTACAGTATCAGTCAAAAGCCTCTCAAACAGCTTCATGTAGTAGCTTACCTGGAATTTTCAACAGTGTAGAAAATTATATTATGATAACCTGTTAGTTTTTGCACATTTTTATTTGTATTATAACTACTGCCTACAGTTGTTTTAATGAAGGCATTGTAAAAGGATGAGAAAAACATTGAAATTCTTATTTTAAATAAAACACTTGAATTTACTTCCAGGAATTATGTATTTTTGCACGCACGCACACGTACGTAAAAAGTAAATAAAAACCTAATGCAAAGATGTGCAAATCATTTAAACCCTCTAAAATAGCACAAAGACAACATAACATATCAAATGTTGAAACTGAGAAATGTTATAGTTTCTTGAAAGCAATATGCCAGCAACAGATTTCAAAAAAGCTGGGACAGGGGCAACAAAATACTGGAAAAGTTGTGTTATGCTAAAAATAAAAAAAACCTGGTGGAACATCTCACAATTAATTAGGGTAATTGGCAACAGGTCAGTAACATGATTGGGTATGAAAAGAGTATCCCAGAGAGGATGAGTCTTTCAAAAGTAAAGATGGGGAGGGGTTCACCACTCTGTGAAAGACAGGGCAGGCAAATAGTGCAACAATTTAAGAATACTGTTTCGCACCAAAAAGAGTTTGGTACATAATGTCTCATCACCTATGGTATGGCCTAATATATATAGACCACACCGCCCAGCCCTAGTGTGCCTAATAATAACAACAAGTGGCCACAGTGTAGGAAAAACAGATTAGTAGTGAAATTGGCCTTCACCACAATATTATGAAGTCAGCTGCTAAAAAAAACAAGTTCCTTCTACTTCATTAACATTCAATCCACAAAGACCTATAACAAACTAAAATCAATTGTGCAACTAAAAAAAGGCACAAAAAGAGTCAATAGGTCACGCACTGGCATTTCTTGCTGATTCTACAAGTCAAGTGTATTATAGGTAAGAAGCTTGGGTTTTAAGTGTGAGGTAAAAGGTGAAAATGGCACAGGCTCCTGCAGGCTATGTTCAGTATTTGGAGTACTTAATGAGAATGCACTCTCAATTTCTTGACAACTCGAAAGGCCACAGTGGGTATTGTTGAAGAGAGTGTGACTGGCAAATCAACAATATCTACTTTCATGAAGACCCGGCATGTCAGCAGTCTAATTCTAGAGTGCAAACAAATCTTTGGTTACGAAAGATTTAGTTGACTGAGGACAGTGGCATAATAACCCTTAGTCACCACATGTTGCCTGGCCATTACATCGACCGCAGGTACAACAACAGAACACACTAATTATCGGTTTATACTTGGAATATACATGCATTTCAAGAACTGTAGGGGCACTGTTTTGATTGAGCAGCATCTTTTGTTCAATACTCGACTAAAACCAAGAAAGCAAATAAACATGTTTGAATGCTGTTATGCCAGAATATGGGACATATTTTCCACATTTCAGCATAATGTCTTCCACCTGAGTCAACACAGTCAGTCCTGAAACTGAAACTGCAAGCACATCTTTGAGGTAAGTTTTCAGCTGTTTGTACTTGAGGGTTGAGCATGTTTTTTCAACCACACTATGCTACAAGGCAGGAAACGTTGTGTTAGGTCTTCATGTCACCATCACAAAGTGGAGAACACAAAGCAGAAAAAGGAAAGCTAGAAAATACATCTTATTTTCTGTAGTTCTAAATGGATTCAGGCCACGCTTCTCAATAAACCTTGTTTTTAAATGAAGCAAACAAAATGAGAGGAATTTGAAATGACTCACGCTGTCAGATAACTCATTCCATATGTACGGAAATAAAACTTCATGAACAATGATGAGTGCGCAGACCTGCTTTGGCTCAATTATGTATAGGTGGCCCTGCTAACATATCTGCAGTCTTTTTTCACATCACAAACCAATAGCAGCCCTTTCCACATGTCAAGGAGATGTTCAAATCATATTTAATTTCAGGTATTTTATTCTACATAGAAAAAAAAAGCACTCAACTGTCACTAGGATGGGGCTGTATTTCATTCCGGCTACACCACATGACAGAAAATCTGATAATCACCCACCTTCCACGGCTAATTTATAAGCTGTGCAAGTTTACGTATCGTGATCCAACATCATGACACTAAGCAGTCCCAAAAAACAACCGCCCCCCCCACATCCAAATCACCATACACAGAGACTGTCGCATTTTATCAATACACAGCTGTTGTGCCCAAAGCGTTGGGTAATCCACTTTCAGATCAGTGAAATTGAATTTAGACCTGCATACAGTATGCTCCCAGAATATTAGAGCCGTTTACATGGACTTGCATGTGGCAGCAAAGAGGGGTTAACAGCTTCTATTTCTTGATGGAATAATTTGGCTAGCTAGCTGCTCTGCCAGGTAACATAATGAGGGAGGAAATGGGGACCAGTAAACACTTAGTCGGAAATCTAATGAAAGCGCAAGTAGACTTTTTTTTTTCCTCTAGCACTGTCATTATAATGGGTTTGATCGATCCTTTGACCCTAGTTGGGGACAGAACTTCTCTAGTCTCAAACCAGTAATTGTGTTACTTTGTATGCATGTGGTATGCATAGATGAAGGGTTATCACCTTCAGATATTACAAAATTAGCTTCAACTGAAATCTGACACGCCATTGTGACAATATTTGTTGCTTTCAAAGTGCTCGAGTCAGGGTTAAATCTTACCAGCAGCAAATCTGTATGTGTGCAGGCTTTTGTTCCAACCAAGCAGAGGGAGATGTATGTACTCCAAAAATATATTGTTATGGAGCCACCACAGGTTTGACCCCCCCGGCGACAGCCACTGTAACAAAACAAACAAAAAAAACACTATTACAAAATTATTTCAAAGCTCACAGCATTAAAAAGTTACAGGCAAAAGTCTGACTGCAGACTCACTCATAACAGTTTTATCAGCCATACTGATGGTCATTGCACTGGTGTGTCAGCTAAGCTCAATTAGTGCCTCAGCCTCAGAGTGTGAAAGAAACACAACACCCTGAATTTATAACAGACAAACGGGAATTAGCAGTGGCTATGCATGACATGGATTAAAATCATTGTTGAAAAAATGAAAAACACCTATTCTGGAATTTTTTTTACCATGAATTAAGGTTCAAAAAGGTCTGGGGGAACTGAAACCATTTTACACAGACCCCTGTTGGTGCGCTGTGACCCTTGTTGGTGCGCTGTGACCCCTGTTGACGCTTTTGGGGTGAAAAACTTTGCTGACATTGAACATACACTGGACAGAAACCAGTGAATGTGAATGGCATGAAGTGATTTGAATGGCAAATTACAATGTTTTGCTGTGTTGTCTAGGGCAATGTTAACAATGTGAATATTGTTGCATTGCCGTTGTCATTCATTCAACACCACAGGGTAAAAAGTGTAGTAGTACTTAAGTCCAGGACACAGGTTTGACTAAGATTTAAAGAACGATTTTCATTACACATGACAGGAACTCAATGGGGACTCAGACTAAGTCGCAGACTTGACTTGTAGAGAATTTGTGGACACAATGCACAGGAATAACCAGGTTTCCATCAAATATTTTATGCCATAATTCAGGGCTTAAAAATATGAAAATGTAGGGTCTGTTTGATTTTTTTATTGCTTGCTTTGAGAAATAACGAAAGTGAGTTGTCTTTGTGTTAATGTGCAAACATTACATAATATCCATGGAAGTAAACTTAATAAAATTGACATAAGTATCATTGCTATCTTGCAGTGACAGTCACAATTAAATTATGTTTGGTCCGTCCACTCTCACTTGGAAAGCATGGAGTTTATAAGGCTACAGATGAAGGAACTTATGACACACTTCACCAGGCATGATTAAAGGACTGTCTTTTATTGTTTGACGAAAGAAATAAAAACCTGACTCTGACATAGGATATCCCAATGATAACTAGTTGACTACCAACACTGTATCTGTCAGTTGTCGGCTAGACAGCAAGTGTCCAGACCACATTTGCTATAGGTTTTTAGTGCTAGCTGGTTTTAGAGTAAGCTGGCTAGTCTCTGTTCCTGCATTGCTGACCGTGGTGTTTGTGTGATTTATCTGATGTTATTGGCTCTCTAAATTGCTGTTATGCACCTGGCCACTGGCTCCTATCTGTTACTTCGATTTGAGCTATTCCCTGGATTACGATGGGTTCCCCCATCCTGGCTTTTCCCGAACAAATACTACTGCTAATCTTCAACTGCCTGAATAATAACTACCTACTCTCCTCTGATGTCCTTGTGCCAATGTAGTTGCCTTTACCTCCATAGTGGGTCACGTCGAAACCGGTAAATCAATTATACTACGGGGAGCAACATTATCTCTCTCCGGTCTCACTCGGGCCCTGGTCCCAATCCATCATCTTGTTCTGGTAAGCATGAAAGCCTTGAACCTAGAACCATCCATGCAGTCACCTCTCGGTCTCTAACAACATAACTTTGCTCTCCGCACCAACTACAAAGAGGCCTTGCTCCATAAACTAATATCTGGCATGAAACTAAAGATCCTCCCTCCTAATGGAAACATTACAACCACCTGGGCATTCAGCAGGTGCTTCATCCATTTCTGAAGTTATGAATGATTGAATGAAATGTACCAATTGATGTTTGAAGAGTATAAATAATAAATGCCTCATGAACTAAGTTCAACAGTTGTACCTCATCAGAATCCCAAAATAGGCTTTAAAATGTAAATGTAAACAAACATTATACCATCTCAGACACCATTACAACTATAACACGGACATCATACAGTTTTGCATCCATAGCACTGTGGATTAATTTGAGTGGTTACATTTGTCCAGGCCCATCTCGCAGTTTTGCTACAGAAACAAGGGTAGGGGGAACACTTGTTATTGTATAAACTGCCGATTGCCACTATAACTACCACTCCCACTGGTTTATAACTAACTGTGTCACCCCCACCAACCGACCGGCTGTACAAATCTAATATACAAATACCACCCCCCCCCCCCGAAACCATATATAATAGTATATGAGTAGATTGCTTCAGAATGGTTGCTTGTCCGTCATCATAAGTTTTATTTTATAAAAAAAAAGCTTTACAACATCATGCGTGAATTGTCATGAGATTGCATTGGTTGAATGAATGGAGATGTTTGGTTCCGGCTATTTTCTGTCTTCTGTCTACCTCTCCAAGTTTTATGGCTTTTGAGGAGATGGTGCCAGGCAGAAACATTTCTCCAGAGAGCGTAAATGTAAATTCTTACCCTGGGGGAGGGTGTAATTGGGTGAGGGAGGAGGTAAATGTTTTGAATGCCAAGAGAAAATGAGGTTTTGGTCTCTTATATAGTCATGTTGCTTGTATGTTAAGATATTTTTTCATAAAACTAATGAAAAACGTCTGTCTGAATAAAGCCTTCCTGGTCCACTCTCCCCTTGTTTATTGTTGCTAACTCAATTCTTCTTCAGACAGCTTCAAATTACCCAACATGTTGATTTTCCCACTGAGGACACATCAGAATCACTATTATCCGCTAGTATATTCACATAAACTCATAATGTAGCTTCATATCAAGGAATTGGTAGTCATACCCAACATGCAGTGCTATCGGAAAGTATTCAGGACCCTTCACTTGATCCACATTTTGTTATGTTAAAGCCTGATTCAAGAATGAATTAAAATGATTTTGTTCCTCAATCTACACAACATAACCCATAATGACAAAGCAAAAACAGGACATTTAAACAGAAATATCACATTTACATAAGAATTCTGTATCTTTGCTATGACACTCAAAATTTAGCTCAGGTGTATCCCGTTTCCATTGATCATCCTTGAGATGTAGCTACAATTTGATTGGAGCCTATCTGTGGGAAATTCAGTTAATTTGATGTTTTGGAATGGCAAACAACTGAATACAAATTCAAGTCATGTGGTCGAAGGAATTGTCTGTAGAGCTACGAGACAGGATTGTGTGGAGACAGATCTGGGTAAGGGTGCCAAAAATTTTTACAGCATTAAAAGTCCCTAAGAACAGTTGCCTCCTTCATTCTTACATGGAAGAAGTTTGGAACCTGCAACTCTTCCTAGAGGTGACCGGACACAGCAATCAAATGAGAAGGGCCTTGGTCAGGGAGGCGAACAAGAACCTAATGGTCATTCTTACGGAGAGCCAGAGTTCCTGTGTGAAGATAGAATAACCTTCTGGAAGGACAGCCATCTGTGCACCACTCCACTAATCAGGCTTTTATGGTAAAGTGGCCAGACAAAAGCCACTCCTCTGGAAAAAGCAAAAGACAGTCTGCTTGGAGTTTGCCAAAAGGCACCTAAAGGTCTCTCAGACCATGAGAAACAACATTCTCTGGTCTGATGAAACCATAATTGAACTCTTTGGCCTGAATGCCAAGCATCACATCTGGAGGAACCCAGGCACCACTCATCACCTTGCCAATACAATCCCTATGGTGAAGCATGGTGGTGGCAGCATGGTGGTGGCAGCATAATGCTGTGGGGATGTTTCTTAGCGGCAGGGACTGGAAGACTAGTCAGGAGAAAGACAGTAGACAGATTCTTTATGAAAACCTGCTCCAGAGCACTCAGGGCCTCAGACTGGGGTTCACCTTCCAACAGGACAACGACCCAAGCACACAGCCAAGAAAACGCAGGCGTGGCCTCAAGACAAGCCTGTGAAAGTGCTTGAATGGCCCAACCAGAGGCCGGACTTAAACAGGGATGCTCCCCATCCAACTTGACAGAGCTTTAGAGGATTTGCATACCCAAGAAGACTCTAGGCTGTAATCACTGCCAAAGGTGCTTCAACAAAGTACAGACAGAGGGGATCTGAATACTTATGTAAATGTGAACGGTATGGGATAGAAGAGAGACTACAGAGACAAATTACACAAAATCTACTTGAGACAAAAGACTGAAATGTGCTTTAGTAGACATACAGTACATGTATGTATAATATGATTTGTGTTAAGTGCCCATATGATGTTTCACATTTTTAACTGAATCATTACTTAAACATGCAAGTTGATTAAGAAAATTCTTATCGACAGCAACAAACTGGGGGGAATTTTACAGGGGGAGGTGGAGCAATTAGGTTTAACTGGGGGAGTAGAAGCAATTAGGGTTAACTGACTTGTTCAGGGAGAGAGCAGAATAGCTTTCACCTTGGTAGTAGGAGGATCAGAACCAGGGGCACTCCAGACAATAGTCAAGGGCCCTAACTATTATGCCACCTTGCCACT
This sequence comes from Esox masquinongy, assembly GCA_016801175.1. NCBI lineage: Eukaryota > Metazoa > Chordata > Actinopteri > Esociformes > Esocidae > Esox > Esox masquinongy. The sequence goes on along the minus strand of JACXGI010003267.1, from coordinate 29,068 downwards.
CTCCGGGTGTGGAGGAGTGTTTTCGATACATAAAATGTATGTATCGAAAACAGTTTAGAGTGCCAACTCAGCGGGACATGGCCTAAGAAGAATGTGACAGGTACTTTCGATTCTAATTGATTACAAAAAGAAAACCAGCAGCATCACAGACACACATCACTCTCAGTCAGGATAAAAATCACATTTGTAAGAGAACCAGCAGCATCACAGACAACAGACACACATCACTCTCAGTCAGGATAAATATCTTCACGTCTGTAAGAAAACAGCACAGTGGAAATGGTGGGTTGATGCTCCCTGACAACCTGAGATGGACTTTCAAGCATGTTAACCCTCGCAAGGCTGCTGGCCTGGACACATGCCATCAAATTTTTGGGGAGTGCTTGTTGCCAACTGTGTCGGACAATTTTTCCCATGACAAATATTCCAAAGTATTCCCAGTGGATGTCACATCGTTCTCCATCCCATAATAAAAAAGGCAATGTGATTTTATACTATGGAAAAATCCACAAAATAATATTGCCAATTATTTTTTGGGACGAATATATTTGTCTATGGTAGACTGTCATTATATGTACAGTGGATATAAAAAGTCTACACACCCCTGTCAAAATGCCAGGTTTTTGTGATGTAAAAGAATGAGACAAAGATAAATCATGTCAGAACCTTTTCCACTTTTAATGTGACCTATAATGTGAACAATTCAATTGAAAAACAAACAAATCTTCGAGGGGAAAAATGAAAAATAAAAACCGTACAATAACCCGGTTGCATAAGTGTGCACACCCTCTTATAACTGGGGATGTGGCGGTGTTCAGAATTAACCAATCACATTCAAACTCATGTTAAATAGAAGTCATTACACACCTGCCATCATTTAAAGTGACTCTGATTAATCACAAATAAAGTTCAGCTGTTCTAGTAGGATTTTCCTGACATTTTCTTAATTGCATCTCAGAGCAAAAGCCATGGTCCGCAGAGAGCTTCCAAAGCATCAGAGGGATCTCATTGTTGAGAGACATCAGTCAGGAGAGGGTTACAAAATAATTTCCAAAGCATTAGCTATACCATGGAACACAGTGAAGACAGTCATCATCAAGTGGAGAAAATAAGGCACAAGAGACATTTGGGACGTCCCTCCAAAATCGATGAAAAGACGAGAAGAAAACTGGTCAGGGAGGCTTCCAAGAGGCCTACAGCAACATTAAAGGAACTGCAGGAATTTCTGGCAAGTACTGGCTATGTGCTACAGGTGACAACAATCTCACTTATTCTTCATATGAATGGGCTATGGGGTAGGGTGGCAAGACGGAAGCCATTTCTTACAAAGAAAAACATCCAAGCCTGGCTGAAGTTTGCAAAAACAAACATCAAGTCCCCCAAAAGCACGTGGGAAAACGTGTTATGGTCTGATGAAAACAAGGTTGAACTTTTTGGCCATAATTCCAAAAGCTATGTTTGGCGCAAAAACAACACTGCACATCACCCAAAGAACACCATACCCACAGTGAAGCATGGTGGTGGCAGCATCATGCTTTGGGGCTGTTTTTCTTCAGCTGGAACCGGGGCCTTAGTCAGGGTGGAGGGAATTATGAACAGTTCCAAATACCAGGCAATTTTGGCAACAAAACCTTCAGGCGCCCGTTAGAAAGCTGAAGATGAAGAGGAAGTTCACCTTTCAGCACGACAACGACCCAAAGCACACATCCAAATCCACAAAAGCATGGCTTCACCAGAAGATTAACGTTTTGGAATGGCCCAGCCAGAGCCCAGACCAGAATCCAATTGAACATCTGTGGGGTGATCTGAAGAGGGCTATGCACAGGAGATGTCCTCGCAATCTGACAGATTTGGAGCGCTTTTGCAGAGAAGAGTGGGCACATATTGTCACGTCAAGATGTGCCATGCTAATAGACACGTACCCAAAAAGACTGACTGCTGTAATAAAATCAAAAGGTGCTTCAACAAAGTATTAGTATAAGGGTGTGCACACTTATGCAACCAGGTTATTGTGAGTTTTTTATTTTTCCCCCACAAAGATTTCAGTTTGTTTTTCAATTGAATTGTTGAGGTTATAGGTCACATTAAAGGTGGAAAAAGTTCTGACATTATTTATCTTTGTCTCATTCTTTTACATCACAAGAACCTGGCATTTTAACAGGGGTGTGTAGACTTTTTATATCCACTGTATATTATAAATATAAAACTGATATGTCAGAGACAGTGAAAGTCTCTGCATGGATATGGGCACCCTAGGTCACCCCTGTTGATCAAGACAAATTGTACATGATGCAGAGCTACTGACTTTTGCATTAGCAAAGGTCTGTAGACTGGTGCATCTTATTTTCTGTCCATTTTATAACATTTGCATAAGATCTATTGCAAATCGTATTAAGATGTAACTAATGTAGCATAATATATTATCAGAAAAAACATGAAAGGCTGCTTTTAGCACTACTAAAAGACTTGACTATAAAAGGACCTTGACTTGGATTTTTGGCTTTTCCCAAACTTACTGACTTCGGTCAACTTAATTATTTTAAGTGGTTTATGACTTTTACTGAAAACAAATGCACATCAAACACTGTGACACAGTAAAAAACCCCAAACATGACAGAGCATAACTAAGTAAAGAAGAGTAAATATCAACAGTTATTATGCCATCGATTTTCAGGAAGAGCATTCATACTGAATAAGTAAGTGAAATGTGGGAAGACTGAGTCACTTTGAAATACATGCAATGGAAAAATATATGGGAGAAAAATAAAGTATTTCTATCCACAGGGTAATTTGAATCGTGTGGAGTGCAAAGAGCTGACGGAGCAAACCGTTTCTGGAAAGGCATGTGAACTTCTCTAAAAACTCCGGGCAAAATCATCAAATCTGTCAACCGGCATCACCTGGGAGCCCTGATGATTGCTTCCAATCCCCAGTATAAAAATAAATAATAATTGTATTTTACCAAGTAAGTTGACTGCAAAAACATTCTCATTTACATCAAGGATCAGGGGAATAGTTTCATGGGGTGGAGAGGGGATGAATGAGCTTGTTGGAAGAAGGGGCTGCTTATAGAGCCATGCTGGTATGTCGCCCAAAATTGGAATTAACCAGATGAATGACAGGCATCCCCTTCTTCAGCAGGCCATATTCATCAACCTGATCCAAGGATTGACACTAAATATTTATATTAATTCACCTGAACCTGATGGTTCCAGAGCTTCAAATCCTTGTATTGCCTTACAGAAAGCATTTGTTGAACTGAATTCTTTTAATTCAGGCACTAGTAATTAAAAGTCTTCTGGAAAAGTATCATTTCATTTATGCATACATACATTACCAGTCAGAAGTTTGGACATACATACCCATTCACTTGAACAGCTATGTCCAAACTTGACTGGTACTGTACATTGAATTAAAATCTCATTAATCATGTTTGTTTAAATAGCTAGGTATCTACATTGGCAAAAGTCTTTCCGTCAATAATACTAATAACAATGATTGTATAATTAATATGCATATTTTGTAGGAACAGGTCATACCTTTCGTTAAAAAACAGAAAACAAATTGTTCAGTTGACATTCCTTCCAGTCCTGGACTATGTTCTATATAAATAAAACTGGCACTCCATTGAACACGGTTCATCAGTGTATTAAGTTGTTTTTCGGATCAACAAAATGTTTTCATTGTTTTGCTAGTACTGTATATTGTGTTTATTTATGCATTTAAAATTTCCAAAGGCCTCTGCTGTAAGTGGTATAAATCAATATAATGGTTTAATAAAAGACAAAACTAAATAGGAGCTCTGGATACACAATGTATTAACAACTAAAAACTCATTCAAACCATGAGGTTTCTATACAGGCCATAAGTGCCTCACATGGAAGTTGCCTGATAGGGGCAAGCATTTCAAAGAATATTTCAAAACTATATGCACGTTGCTTGCAAGTGATCATGGGTTATGAAAAACATTTCCCAAACAAGTCAGCGCCACCTTGTCCACATAGATTACATGATTCGTTGGATGATTGAAGTGATTATACAATCAGCTCTCCATGTGCTCTACTTTGTATTTTCATAATGAATATTCATAGTATGCTATGTATCAGAAGCAAAGCAATTGTAGTATTGGCCTACTTTCCATATGTCAAAGCAACATCTGATGAAGATGTGTATGGTTCAGAGGGAACAGAAGTATAATACATATTTATGGAGCTTTGATTTATAGAGCATGATATCTAATTAGATGCTTTGTTAGATTATCAGACAGGCCTTGATAATAAAACACCTTTCATCCTATTCCAAAACGCAAAATGTGGGCATACTTAGCAGCTGCAAATGGCCAGCATTCTTCTGCAGATATAAAAGATTATTTAAAAGACTACATGGCTGCACTTAAATCGGCAGCTCAAGTCTGATCTTTTCTTCAATAATTGGTCTTTCAACCAATCAGCTCTTCGAAATGTTTCATGTGAAGAGATCTGATGTGATTGGTTAAAAGACCAATTAGGGAACACAGATCTGAATCAGCTTATTTGTGGAGAAAAGGTTTTTAAGATAGTCAGGGGAGACCATTCTTGTTTTATTGTTTTGGCCAAAATAGCCCAAACACAATAGCTTTATTCAAATCAAAATTATTTTGTGCAATGAATTAGGGTACATAATCATTTCTTTTTAGCTTAAGTTTCAAAACAATTTAAAGTCCTTTGTAATTCCATTACATTTTGAACTAGATATCATTTATATTATGGGGATAATATTTTCAATAAAATAGCACAACTGCTTAACAGTGTTACACTTCGTCATATTGGGGTATTGGCTGTAGACCGATGGACAAATAAATTAATTAAGTTTTAACACAAAACATGGAGACAGTGTTTTGTGTTAAAACTTAATTCATAATTTTGTTCCCAATGAATTACACAACGTACAGTTAATATTTTGATCTTTATTATATTTCTTTCCCGATGTGATTTAAGTGTTCCCTTCATTTTTTTGAGCAGTGTATTTGGTTGTGGCTAACATCTTTCAGGAAATCTCATGTTTACAGGCCCCCACCTGAACCCCATTCTAACCGCATTTCAGCCTAAACATCAAAAGATAGTACCTTGACCAGCATAGGTGTGATTCAGTGGGTTAAATGCCTGCACACCCTGTAGCTGTCCAGATAAGAGGGACTGATATGTGGTTGATACACTAGCTTAACGTAACAGTTATTGTCCTTGGTGCGTTAATCAAGAAAACAATATGCAATGGTAGAACAATGGGATCATAGACCAGCAACCTTCTATTTAGATTTAAATGGGCTACATTTAGATGCGGACAGTTATGGTAAGTTATGGACTGACATTGTATGTATATAAAATTAAATTAAGGGCTGTGACAACTTGCATTTATTTAATTCCAAGTCAAGCAATGTCAAAAGTTTGCAATAAAATAAACTGTCTTTACCATAATGCACTGCTTTTAAACAGAAGTGTGTATTAAGGGCAACATTTGAACACATTCTAAAATTGAGATTCAGAGATCAATCACGATTAACTACAGAAGATTATGCATGTGTGCGCGCGAGCGTGCGCATACACATTCAGTATCACAGTACTGCGTGACCACTGTCTCTTTATTAGTTTGTTACCTGTATTTTTTTTGACAAAGTAGTTTATATTAGCCTTAAAACTAAATTAGCTGTTTACATCAACCTTACATGAACTTTTATTTTACCCAACAGACTTTGCTCAAGAAAAAATACATGCAAAATGAATATTAAATTGTCTTCTTGATACATTGTTTAGGCACAAGGCATGTGCAGGTTAGAACAAAACATACATAGTTAGACAATAGACAATGATAGAGTCGGGGGTGGTAAATGGGCTTTATATTACCACTACAGACATTTTTCCACACATTCAGTTGAAACCCTTAATTACAGCCACAGTGACTCTAATCATTTCAAACCATTGGTAAACTCCACTTCAGCCAGACCCCACAGTTAGAAAAACACATCTGAGGGGGTAGTAGCAATTGACATGATTTTTGTAATTTTGGCCTGTAGCTTATTGGGTCTATTGAGTAACCAGCTCCATACTGGATGAACTATAGAATCAACGTAGCCTATTTGGGAGCCTTTCACTGAGCACATTAGCATTGCAGATTTGCCTGTGTAGTTGGTGGAAATCCGATTACCCGTCGCTCACGCATTACAGGAAGCTCCACATCTGGGGGAGCACCACAGGGGCGTGAGCAGGGAGGTGGGGGGTTAGTCACCATATCCTATAAGTACACAAATGGATGGGAGGGCTGCCCTGAGCAACCTCTGGGATCACTTTGTCTAAATAAATTGGATTGGCGGAGGCAGAGATGGCTGGAGGCTGGGACCTTTGGCCGGCGCATGCCATTATTACGGAGCCTCCGTGACGACCAGAGACCTTGAGACCGGGCGGCTGGGGAGGGCTGGCTGGGGTGGACGGCGAAAACCATGACTAAGGCCGGAGAACTAGAACAATCCCTGTTAATACTGGATCCCCTGGGCAAGCAATTCGCTTAATGCCCACATAAGCAAAATATAAAAAGCAGCCTCCTTTTGAGGTTTCTAATAACAGCATGGGGGACAAAAAAAATATATATAATAGGCTGCACACACACTGTACAGCTCAGTGGTATCTCTCTGAGAAAGCCGCCTTCAGTCACGTACATAATGGTGAAGCGTGGAATAGTGAATTGGTACATTCAAAAATGAACAAACTGCTGTAAACACTGCAACAAACATTGTATGTAAAAGGCGATGGGTGTGAAGTCCTGAAGAGATGTGGCCAGGAAATGCAACTGTCCACAGAGCCACGCGTCGAGTTAGGACAATTTGCAGGAAGTAAATTCAGTGGGCAATGGTGAGAAAAAGCCAAATTGATGCATGCGTTTTCTGTAAATGTCTTTGACTGTCCTTGGCTACACACCTTACCTTGTGTGTCACAATCCATCTCCTGAGTGGACATGATGCATGATAGCACATCCCATTATATTAACATTTTCTGAGGATTAAAGATGTGTGTTTCACCAGCTGTGAGACTGTGGCTATTGCTGGTGGCACAAGCTTGTAAATCTCAGAGAGGTCCAACAACCCGTTTATGGCCCAAATCTACTTTGACAATGTAACGCTAATCTCCACAACAGTTTTTCACATTATGAGATATTATCTACTTCGAAGCAATTGGGGTCCGCGTTCTTTAGAATAGGCCGTATTTTATTGTTGCCCACTGCATTAAAGTGTTGACCTCTTTGGGAGTCAGAGACTGGTACTCAAAACTGCATCTTTTGCAGTGTCATACAACTTTTGATAGCTTGGTTATCCTGCAAGCAACCAAATCAGAAATGTCAGAGAAACTGAGACTCGCACACTTATTTGGCAAGTACAACTCGTGCCAATATATACATTATTTAGGTTGAATAAATCTAGATTTCCTCTTCAGAATGAGAAATTAAAGTCACAAATCCAAGGGACGAGCAATGTGTCTAAGAGGCTTAATCAACTGTCATTAAAATGTCATCTTTTCCTGCAAACATCACAGATATGATATACATGGCTAAAGGCCTTGACAGGAAAACAGTCGCCGTCAGCTGCCGGGAGGGCATTTCATGAAATATATCTTCACCTCCCAAAAGAACCTTTCATGAATTTGTTTACGCTGTTATATTACAAACACTGAGCACATTTGAAGATTGTTTAGGGAGCTCCAGAGGGAGCTAGATGTGGAGACCGGCTGTAATCGATAGTCTCCAGGATAGGTCCAGAGTATTGGTTGTTCACAAAAGGTTTCTTACCGGAACCTTTTGTGAACGATTAGGATCCTGTTATCTCACTCATCTAATGGCCCCAGGAATCTCATGAGTGCTGTGTCTTCTTTGGAGGGTGGGGGTGGGTGGAGAAGCATTTAGGCTTTAGGGAATACTGAGTGTTTTATACTATTCAAACGGAACTGATGCTGTACCGTCACCTGCTACTGGTCGATATTAAACTATCAGACGACAGTACTTTTAGTACTATTTTTGTATTTCCATTTCATACATAACTATTTTTTATTTCTGTTTTATACATAACGCAACATAACATTTGCTAGAACAGCAGTGGGCACTAGTTTAGAGAGGCAGCAGCTTAGACCGCTGTTCCACGTCAGACCAGTCATTTTTAAAACAGCTCGAGTCAATTATCCAGAAAAGATCCCCGGATTCCAGTAATGTTTCAATAACCCCCTGTGAACAATACCTCAGCAGAAACCAGACAGGCACACATACACCGCCCCCCAGAAGAAAAAATAAATAAAAAAATAAAACAGGAACGAGCCAGACGGAAAAAAGTCAATGACACTGTCATTTACCTAACAGACCGTATTGAAAGGAAAACATGTTGCATAAGAGGAAAACCTGTTTACAGGCTGAGAGGAAGTAAATCTTAGTGTGCCACAGTTGAATTAGACAACCTTAGCTATTTCAGTAGAAACCCCAGATTCTTTTGTCCTAGTTTTCATTATAAGATGTCTTCGAGTGACGCACGTCTTGTCATCAAGCACACCTGATGATTTTCTATGAAAACGTTGTGATACCAGAGTCATAAATAGGTGTATGTGGACTACTCTATTCTATTGCAGCCAAGGAGATCATATTTTAGCAGGACAATATGCTTCAAACTATACTGTATTAAAGACAAAATAGCATTCTCCTTACTAGCATTAATGCCAAAAACACCACCTGTATTACTCTCATTACATAGAATTTCTCTAAATCATCTTGGGAAGGGGGAAAAATAACAGATAAGAGTGATTCCCTTAAAAAGGAGTGAAATCAGAGCTTTCCAAAGCTAGAATTACTCCCGAAAATAGCATTAATACCCCCAATAGTATAAAAAACTGCACACGCAATATCCGACTGCAAGAACAACAACAACAACAAAAAACAATGCACAGGGGAAAATTGAGCCTTTTAATCTGAATATAAAATTTCAAGCAAAAATAGCCAACATGAATAAGTGAACAATGCTTCTATTTCAAGTTGATGTTAGAAAAAATTGAATTGTCTTGCCTCACTGGCTGTACACCAGTTGAAAAGGTTGATGAGTGACTGAAGTAACCTTCCCGGAGCTGTGTGGGAGAGCTGGGCAGATCAGCTCCATCAGACAGGTCAACTGAATGAAAGGATTGCAATAAATATTCTACAAGGAGGTGAATGCATTCTCATAGTCAGACAACACAGACGAAACTGAGCTCCATTTCATATGTAGCCTCAAGTAACATTCTTGGCTAGAAGGTCCAAAGTGGTACAGTGGCCTGGGTTACTGCCTGGAAATACAACTGTTTCTTTGTGGACAGGAGTTTGAATCCTGATCACAGCAAACAAACAGACCAGAGTACAGCTTTTACTTTAAGGAATCCAGCTTTCTAGCATGCATGGCCTGCTTCAAGTTCCCCCAAGGCTTCTCGATAGGATTGAGATCTGGACTTCGACTCCATTTCTGCTTTTTGAGCCGTTCTGTTATAGCTTTGATTGTTTGGGATCATTGTCCTATTACAAGATTAATGTCCGGTTCAGCTTCAGCTTTTTGAGCGTTAATCTCAAATCGTCTTAAACAATTCTCTGGTACAATATGAAATTCATGGTTGACTCAATGATGGCAAGTTGACTAAGGAAGGAAGCAAAGCAACCCCAAACCATAACACCACTGCCTATGCTTTCCAGTTGGTAAGAGGTTCTTCTGTCCAATAGCAGCATTTTATTTTTTGCCAAACATGGCGTCTGGCATTGTGGCCAAACAACTCCATCTTTGACTCATGTGACCAGAGCACATTGTTCAAGTAGTTTGGGTATTTACCCAGGTTTTGTCTGGCAAACAGCAGTCGTGCGTTGATATTCTTTCTCGAGAGCAGAGGCATCTTCCTGACCTCCCATATAGTCCAAGTTTGCAGTCTTTTTCTGACAGTTGACTCATGCACTTCGACAGTGATTGTGGCAAGGGATCTACAGGCCTCTTGATGTTACCCTGGGGTTCTTAGAGACTTTTTAGAGCATCGTATGGCCTTCGCTTGGGCTGAATTTGGTGGGACGACCTGTCCTATGTAGACTGGCAGTGGCCTGGAATTTTCTCCATTTGTAGATGATCCATTGGAGAGTGGAATGATGTACTCTGAATTGCTTGGAAATGGCTTTTGTAACACATTTCAAATAATTTGCACCGGTTTTGGTGCACGGGATTCTTATTTCAGACCTTTTAATTGAATGTACTGTAGATGTGTACTCACTTATTCTGCACAGTGAAATTGCGTTTTGGTTCTGTTTGAAATAGTTTTAAATTGTGTTACCTTTATCAATGAATGTGGATGGAATGTAGTTCATTATGTCCAAATACGTACAAGAAAACTTACAAACCAGAGGGTGTATAATATTTTTCAAACAATTACACATAATTCACTTAACTTGGTCATTGGCCCATTAGCGCCACAGTAAACACATTACGCTGTAACTACAAAATGGCAGAATTCAGCATCCATAAAGTATAGAAGTTGAGAGCTTGGACCGCCAGATCACATTACATACCCAAAATAAGTATGAAGCTTAATGGGTAACTGATTCTATTGGGGGGACAATGCATTGGAAGATTTTCAAAATATTTTACACAGATTTTCTGAAACTTCCTGTGTAATTAATCTGGTTTTTATATGAAATGTCCCAAACCTCAAATGTTTGGTTTTGTTATTTTCTTATTGTGCATAAGCACACCAGGCAGAAACTGTATGCATTAATTCAAAAGATCTTACCGAGAGTAGGACTCACACAAAGAAGCAAAAAAATTTTAATCAAAGCAGAATAAATAACACCTCTGCAATGAATAGCAATCAAGAGTGTATATTCACTTTGTGATTCCACTTTGTTTACCCAAACATCTGGGCCTACGTGTGAAGAGAGCAGCAGGGTGCGCCCCTCGTGCCAAAACCCATCAAAAAGAAAGTCAAAAGGTCCCTCCCTTCTGACCCACTCTTCCAAAAAGTCCAGAAAAAGGGATGAGGATTGAGAAGCACAATCAATGTGTGGTGTGTGTCTCCACACACACACCACACACCCCTACACACACACACCACACCCCCCTCATGCAGTAACTCTCAAATGATAGCAAACAACCTTTTTGTAGGGGTCTTTTGCATTCGTTAAAGCAGCATAAGTAACACCAGCTACAGCTCCTAGCCCATACATGAATGAATGACAGACTAACTATATGGCCAAATCCAAAACTCTTGCAACATGGCTAATTACTGCGGCTAGATATTGTTTTTGCTAGCCTACATTATCACCTGTCCCCAGTTGCATCTTAACCAACATAAGAAATATTCAGAAAGCTACACTTTTTCGCATATAAAGACATTTTATTTCTTTATATGCGGTGCACATAGATAATCCACTGACTAACGTGTCTCGATAAACATCTCTTAGTCACCTTGCTTTGAAGTACCTACCTCATTCATTTGATCCCTAATTTTTTTTAAATAAGGGAAACATTTTAAAAAATGTCGGGAAGAAAATGTGCTCATTGGCAACCATTTTCCATACAGCTTCTGTTGACAAAGTAAAGATTTGGTCATTCTTACGTCATGTTGTGTTTAATAAGGCCAAGTTCCTATAAATGTGTGCACAGTGGAAATTGAAGAAGGTAGCTAACAAACAAACAGTCTGAGCTGCAGTTCCATAAGACTGATGAAAAAAAATGTTGCAGATGTGCTATCGCATTAATTAAACAAAGGACTTCAAAAGAGCGGTAGAAACATGAAATGCTGCTTCCACAGAATGTTTACTCTGTCAAAGCACATTACGGCTCATTCGTACTTACCATCTATGCCAGTGTTTACAATGTGTTCTTGGCCTACAATATCCACTGCTTATGTTCTTTTCTACTTTATTTTACAGTCACATTTATAACATCTATATTTTAATATTCAGTTCAACAGCTGCATGATGTAAACACTAAGGATAGAAAAAAAATGACTGCCACGGTTCTGTGCTGACATGAATAAAAAGGGTCTGCTATTGCTACACCTTACGCAACCAAGCCATTAAGTTTGAAGTTCAACTTTAAAGTTGTAAGACATAATTTTTTTCATTAGCATGGGGGGAGGGGGCATATTTGTTGAAATGAGACTTTAATATCTCAGGGATGCCTGGGGACTGATGGAACCCTCCAACGCATCTGCTATTCAGCAGCCGTTTGCGTGAACAGAAGGAGCCTGCAGCACAAACGAACCCCAAATCTCTGCAGGGAGGCATTGTTAATGCATCGTCCTAGGGCGCACTCCCTGGCCTCTCCTATGGTCCTGCTGCCATAGTCACGTATCAGAGACCCGACCAGCTGACAGAAAAGTGTGGCCTAAATGTGGATCGGGTGGACACTAAAGACATTGTACGACTTTCCATTTGCCATCGGCAGGTAATCACAAGGCATTATGTTGCACCAACACAAATGGAACGTACCAAAATATATCCCCGTTGTGCAAACGCCAAAGCTCTTTCATAGTCACTATTAATTCCATTATGTGATCAGACGCCCTGTGAGGAAGGTAGCTCGAGTGCCTACTAAAAACATTTAAAGAACAAACAGTTCTCTAGAAAGCATAGGCAGTATGTGAACCGAACACCATAAAGACAAAGCAGACAGCACCACAACAAGACCTAGAGACAGCGAGAGAGACTTCAACACCACCTACCAAATTGAGAGAATACAGTATCAAAACCAAATACCCATAGTTTATAGTTCAAGTTGTGTTACTTGAAGATACGGTGCAAATCCAGCATTATGGATGTGACATTTGGACACAGAATCACAACTTTGATGTCCCTCGATGCCTTCGGGATGTAACATGAAAGCAGTTGCTTTCTGGTAGGTCCTGTGATTGAGAGGAGTCGGGCCCAGGGGTGTGAATTTGAACAACAACTCACTGGATTGACAAACCACCCTTGTGGTCTCTGCCTGGCAGGCCCCACAATGTACTGGGCTATTACAGAGGATGAGTCACTGGCTTACTTTCACTCGTCCATGTCATCCCTAAGAGGGCACCTCATAGGATTTTCCCTAGGGTTGTGCTACGGTTCGATAGCCTACATATTGTGGACTTGGGGCCAAAGTTAAAAAAACAAACAAACAAAAAAAGTAAATGCAAATGCTGCATTAGTTGACAGATGATTGCAAACTTATCCAGAAATAGATTATGAGCCATACAATGCCTGAGGAGAACACAAGTCATTTCTCTTAGACAAATTCAGACAAATTACAGATTATTTTAATTAAAAATGTCGTAAATTAATGCTTCGTAAATTAATATAAGAGACTCATAGCTTAGGTCAGAAGATAACAATAACATCAACAGTGTTATTCGAGACATGACCCTAGATGTGGGGCTCCGTTATAATCTACATTGATTTAAATTAAGACTCCACCATCTGTTATCTTAGACTGTTTTTCCCAAAAGAGATCATTTAAAATGCAGCAATTCAGATGTACGTTTTTATTACAACATGTTCCAGTTGTTTACCTAGAATTGCCTACAATCTCATTCAATGCAGTTCAATCATAGCCAAGTCTATTGTCTATTCTATGCATCTGGAAAAAAACTAAGTCCCCGTACTGAATGGCTCAGTACAAATATCTGCACCTTTACACCTCTACTTTGCCACACTCAATGTCAGTGGGTTAAGTCAGTGCCAAACTCTCTGTCTGGTCGTGCCCATCAGACTTGCAGTGAGAGAGAATTAACTGAGTGGGTAGGGCTACTTCCTGCCTGGTTGTCGCTGTCCAGGGATATATATATATATCTTTGAACAGAGCCACAGCGCTCTTCCAAACTCCACTGTCGCACCGTCTATTTTGCAATAGTTCATTTTTTGCCAGAGGCTAGAGTCTGTCCTGATGTCCTATCGGATCACAGATATGCTCCCTCTAATTCTTCCCTACTCACCTCACTCACTTCCCTCCAGGAGGACCTGAACCCAAGGATTATAGCACAGGACTAGTTGGCCTGACAACTCCATCTGATCATCTTGCTGATCTAGATTCTGCCTAGTGACTCCTGCTGTCACTGCCCACAGGTCAACTAGCTGTGTTGCTATTTAAAAACTTGCCTATGACAGCCAACTGACATTTACATTGTCTCTGGGGAATCTAATCTTATTCTCTATCTATAACCACAGTTATTTTTTAATGGTAGGTTGTGAAAAGCCAATAGACAATCGGACAGGCCAGCCAACTCTTTTCTTTCTAGGTCCTGGCTTTCTAGTGTTTATCTTGCCACTGTACTTGCATCTTATTGCTTGCTCTACTGGGTTTTAGGCTATGTATCTTTGAGTATGTTGTGATAACAACTGATTTAAAAAGGGCATTTGAAAAGGTTGTTTGATATACAATATATATATACATACACAAAGCTTTTGTAAGAGGGAAAGCTAGACAACATTTTTGGCATGGCTGTGCTCATAGGGGTTTATTTTGGCCAAACCATTTTAGTAACTTTAAAAGGTGCCCTACGCAGCATTTTCCATTTAAAATTTCCAATAATAACCATTACATACCATCAGTTAACGTTAAAAACCTCTGGCAGAGTGTCAGGGTGATAAAGCACCCCTAAAATAGGCCTAAAGACATCCCTGACTGGTGGTACCGCAGACCTGCCAACCCTGTCCAACTCTTTACGGTGGATGTCAACTGGTCCAGCGCGAATTCGCCTGCAAACGCGCTGCCTTGCCCCAGATGGCTGCTTATGGGCGTATCCGCTATGGGTGTTTCTTTTTCAGCGGGGGAGGGCTGTGTTGACATCCCTTTGTGAACTTTTTTTAATTTAACATGAAACCGACCAAAATGATTTCTCTCACTCATGGGCAAAATAAAAACACGTTATAATGAGCACTATGCTAGCAGGCAACGTATTTCTGTGGTGCTGCCATATACAACAAATAACTTGATGCTAAATAAAAACAGCACATTTATCAACACACAGCCAACTTATAAAACTGGCCTGAGTCACCAACAAATATCCACCATCTTCGAATCCTTATTGTGCTTGTGCCCCCTATAATTTGCTTTTCCTCCAGTTTGTAGCAGAACGTTTCACATGGAGGAACAAGAAACCAAGCAAGCCTAGATCAGCCGGACCGCAATAGAAAGTATTGCCCAACGACATTTATAAAATAAATAAACGTCGTTGTTCACGATAGATTTGAACCTTCCACGTGAGAGGCACTGTCTTTAACCATAACGCCACGGCATTACGCATTTTACCAGTTGATAAACACTATTGAGCATTGTGTTAAAACGTTTCTTATTACGTTTACCTCCACCACAAATAGCTTCTATGAGCTGTTAGCTTTTGCCGCTGGCCGTTTGAACAGCTTATTAGCTAGTAATAGGCTTACTGGTATCTACTAACTTGTTAGGAATAATCATAAGAATTAAGCAATCGCTAGCGAGACTGAAGATGAACTTCTCCATGCCAGAAACAGTCGCAATATAACCTTATACAGTTCCAGGTTTAGCCAGTGAAGTTTTTGTCAACACGGAATAATTCACAATGCGAACTTCGCTTCGCCTGCAAGGAGACACGAACTCGGGACCTATAGTTCACAAATCCGCTTCTCTAACCACTACACTATTTAACAAGGGGTAGTCAGTCTGTCAGTCACTCACTCAGTAAGAGACATTCACTCCTCTTAGCTGGCCCCGCTTACGCGGTCCGGCAAAAACATTTCACATGTGCGGTTGCAGTACCATGATGGACCAACAAGGAAGACCGTCTCTTGTTTATGAAAGACTACTTCCATTGGATAAACGCCTCGCGTTAGCTGGATTCATTTGCATAATATTGACCACGGCCCAACTTCTTGACGCGCCGGAACAGCTCAAACGGCCACGCTGCCTTCCCGAGACGCATTGCGCAACCGTCAACAACGCCTTCACGTTATTTATAGAAAATGAATTGTATTCGTCCAAGGCAGCGGGCGCGCCGCACCAGTGGGCATCCACCGTTACAATGAAACACGATCATTATACAGCGGTTTCGAGCGGGCTCTGAATCGAACACAACTAAGCCACATCGTACAGCCAAAGGACGCATCTCTCCACAAAATAAACGGAATATTGCATACTTTCTGCGACATTTTGATATGTTTGATATGCATTTGATATTGCACGTGATATTGCGAAAACGGTATTGAGTCAATATATTGTGCACCCTTAACCTACACTGAACGCTCCAGAAACTAAAATATACGGAAACAATGCGAGCATAACAAACTAGGGTAAATATTACATTTGATGGCCAGAGCTGAATTTTGTGTGAACAGTGATACAGCGTTGGCTACCTTTCTACTTGAAAAGTAGGTTACATCACCTCATTTAGCTAGTTGGTTAAATAGATTTCATTGACTTTCATTGATGATGACGGAGAAACAATTATACTAAGTAGAAAACATTTGTATGAGTGCAGATACGTTTTCGAATAGGTTTCTCCAAAGTATTTGGTCGAGACAATAAGCTAACGAGCTAAGTTGTGTCCGAGCTGACACTCATTGATTCCATTTCTTTCTGGAAAATAGTGTTACAACCTGGGGTTCTCTGCAAAACGTTAAGAAAAACAAACAAGGTTTAGTGAAACAATCCACAATGCCTATGTGTAAGCGAATATTGCTCGGAAGAAGCGATTAGTGTCTTTTAGTTAGATTTAGCCTTGTGCAAACTGGTCGAAGTGCGCGTATTATTGCTCCATCTAGCGCTAGCTAGCACGAATATGGTTTCATGTGCGCTAGATAGCCATAAACGAGTCTCTAAAGTATGGCAATGCATCTAACGCAAAAGATAGCCCAGATGACGTTTTGATTGGTTCAGCTGTTTACTTTGTTTATTCTGTGTTCCGTCGTTACGGAAAAAGCCCATGAACATTTCCCCCATTTGACAAGTCTGTGTTCATTGTTCCAGTATCAAAGGTTGGAGGTGACACTGCTTCAGTAGTTAATGATAATGTCTGATCCTAATGGAGTTATAGAACCGATACACAACTTACTGCCGATAGGCGGCGTTATGTTGCATATGGCACTTTTAATAGGAGCAGTTTAATGGCAATAGACTGCATACTTGTTTCTCTAAGGACTACGGCTTAGGCTGTTTAAGAACGTTTAAAATCATTAGTCGCCAGCCTGCAAAAATGAAAGTTTTAACTACCCAAGGCATTGTCTCAAATCAAGGTTTGCTTTGCAAATTGGCTGTGCGCTTATTTCTGTGTTACACAGGTAAGCTAATGGGGACAGGAATGCAGACCGGCTACACAAATGTGTTGAGTACACCTTCCCCTGTTTGTCATGTTGGGTACCCACTGACCAAAAATATGTTTATGGAAACACAGGCGTCGGGCTACTGCATAATCACAAGACAAAACAGTTCAAAACAGCTCACAAACCAGACTGATGTGAAAAAAACTGAAATGGAAGGGAATGAGATATTGTTTTAGTGTGGGTTTGGAAGATTGGAACATTACCTGATATCCGGTACAAAATCACATCTTGTGGGCAAACCTCTTAGAGTATGAATTAGGTTGCCACATTGTAAGCAAAAGCTGCATATTAGAAAAGCTGGTACATCAAGGCTCAAACATGTATTGGGGGGTGCTTTTTTCAGCTTCAGACAATATTGTCCTGAATTAAAAGTAAATGTTTTATTATTGAATTGGGCCAGACACCACACTGTAATTTATGGTATTGGTTTTTATTGTCAATAATTTGTTGAAGATTGACCATATGCACACTACTTACAAATGCACAAGGTTGACAAAATAGGCCTACACAACACAAACATGCACAAGCTATTGAGGCTAAGATATGATTCAGCCACAACATTTATGCACATTAAGAAGGTTTGGGATCAAAAAGTAAGCCAGTATGGTCACGTAGGGAGCACCAGCAAAATAAATAATGGGGAAATGCAATAGAATTATCACAGTAATGTTAAGTAAATGACAAGAGAAGTATAACCAATTCAATCGCTATTCCCGGATGCAAGTTGCATGATTATGCAAATTTACATGAAAAAAAAGCCCGGGTGGTGTTTTGACCAGGGCAGTCAAACGTTGCCGAGGCAGAAGACACTGGGCAACAAGCGGCTGAGGCTGAGACAAGTGCATTGAGCAGCAGACATGTCGATTCAGGCTGCAGGCGCAATGAGCCGGTGTCACTTCACGTCCTGTCTCACAGACGTCCTGTCTCATTCATCCATTTCCGGATTCATAGCGCACCGCGAAAATTATTTTGTGACTGGCCAAAACATGCGTGGTGACTAACTGGAGTCTCTTCGACAATCAAATAAATCATAATTCCTGAACGAGTTGATATTACACAACAAGGCAGGACAACACAAAAAACACCAGGGTATTTTGCCCTTAGTATGTCATCATCATGACTAACACTGGGGGACAGCTGTGAGTGGTAAAACAAGCTCCGTTAGCCCTTCCTAATAGCCATGCAAAATGGATTGAAATGCCTCGACTGGGACTTGGCCCGCTGCTCTAAAATTGTCAAGTCACAAAGATTAACATAAAAATGTAGTCTGTATTCCAAAAATATTAACCTCCAGGATAATATTGACCTTGGTTTTATTGTTTTAGGATGCCCAGATTGATGCCTGGAACCGCCCATAGCAGAAGTCCTTGGCAACAAGACAAAATTCCCATGGGGTGTAAGCTCATCATTTTTGAAGGTATACACCGTGCATTATTTTTTTATGTGCAGTGCTCAAGACCTGTGAGTATGTAGCACCAGCAATGCGCTAGTTTTAAAAATGAACTTTTTTTGTCTCACTGATGCAATGTGAAAGCATTTGTCCTGCTGTTCTTGTCATTCCAAAAAGGTGTTGGACGTGAAGTGGAAACAGCAGCCGTTCTCCCAAGCAGCTGACCAGGGTTTGTGTGGTTGCTAAAAGAGTACTGCTGCCGGGGGAAGATAAGAGGCTGAGGCAGAGCTAGGCAGGCCATCCTTTAGCCCGCTCAACGCCTAAAGGGGGGTGAGGGGGGTTGCACTTCCTGGGTCCCAATAAGGGAGACAAGTGTTCTGGTAAGGAGCTGGCACCATAACCGTTGGCAATAACAAGTAAAAGATGTCCACTACTCTAATATTACCAATCCCAAAACCATATAACCAGAGGAGGTTGACCTGGATTCCAAGCCCCAGGACTTTGTGTCTAGTGCTTTTTTCACTTATTTTTTTCCAAGAGTAGCATTAACCTTTAGATGATAAACCCCTTTTAAACACTGCCGGAAAGCATGAGACTAGACAATGCAATATGCTAAAATACATACATACGTACATTACACATGTAAGCACACACAGTATGCTGCACGAAGAACACGTATTAACCCTATTAACCAATTTCTCGACCTGGGACCAAAAATTCTTTATAAAATGTCTTACTTTCATCATGCTGAAAAACAGCCAATATGTGGTGAAACATAATATACTTCCATTACTAGCACCAAGTCAACAGGTGGGACTCAGGGAAAGCATACTGCATGTATCACATACTGCCTTTAAAAGAGATTAGCTTAACACCCTGCTCCACTTGGGATTGCTCTTCTAAAGCCAAGGTGTGCTATATCACCTATTGCAGCAGTCTTGCATGTGTCAGAAGAGAGTGGGTTGAAACGAAGGTATGGTCCAGACACAACCTGACCCGTCTAAAAGATAAGGGATTTGTTGCCAACTGCAGAAAAGCCTGTTTGGACTTTAATTCCATGGGAGCGAAGTATAATTAGTCAGACTTTCTTTCGATTGCAGACAGTGTGACTGGTGGCTGGCAATCAGAAGAAAAAAAAAATACACAGATTGGTTTTATTATGGATAAAACACTACCTGCATTTGTTCATTTAGAATCAAAGACACTCCATGCATTCGGTTGGCTCTAAATGTGCCTAATACCTTAAAACCCAATAGTTATTATGGTCTTAGTTTGTCTCTGTATTGTTTGTGAGTAAGGGCCTATTCTAGTGATGTGTAGTTCACGAACGATTTGTTCTTTTTGAACAAATCTTTTTAGTGACTCAGGACTCAAGTAATTTTTTTCTAGTGACTCGTTCAATTGTATCGTTCATTCGAACGTTTGGCAGCAGATTTCTACAACATGATTACTTGCCTCATACTCGGTCCTCCAGCTCAGTTCTCCGATCAACAACTATGTACTCTCGCAAAGAAAAATAGATCAAGCCAGGAACATTATGAAGGCATGTCTATAACTGATAATTGAATGCAGGCTATAATAAATAATACGGTTAGTTGATTACTGATGCCATGATAAACACAGATGAAAACAAGCACCAATCCTTTGTGTAAGTAAAAAAGACGTGAATGACGGACTCGTTCAGTTTTATCGTTCAACTGAACGATCGTTTCGTTCATTTGAACAGCTGGCAGCTGAGTTCTAACCAACCACGGAATACGCTGTAAGTTTTACGTTCGCAAAGAAAAATAGATCAAGACAGTAGCATTATAAAGACATGTTGGTAACATAACTGGACACATTGATTGTAATGATATACACAGATGAAATCATACACCAAGCCTTTGCTTAAGCAGAAAAGACTCGTAAACAACTGACTCAAATGAACCAAATGATTCGACAGTCGAACTCTTTCCTAAACGACTCGAGTCGAACTTTCCATCACTAGCCTATTCACACTGCAGCGGTTTCATTGACAAAGCTTTTGGCATGGTTTGTGTCAGCAATGAAAGAAATGTATAATGTGACGACCCAAAATTTGACACGTAAACTACCTTCTTAATGCGTCGTATGACCCTTCCGTCAGAGATACCGCTGACTAATCCCTGCGGGGGGGTTTATATTGCATTGCACAATGTGTATTGTAGCTCTGTGATTGGCAACATTCAAGGTCTAGATTCAGAAGTCAAAGCAGACTGTCGGTCTGATGTATGATCACACTGACAATGTTGTGGACATAGGCGAGCTGGCTAACTCAAGCTCTTGTTCTTAAAATACTGCCCCAAAAAAGACAGTCAATTACCACAGATCAGGCAGGAAAGCAGCTGCTTCAGGAAAACTTTGTTACCAGGCGTGACTACAGAACACATTCCAATATACATCAGTGACCAGGGAGAAATTAGGGTTAACTGCCTTACTTGGAAACAAGACAACAGATTTTTTTTTATTTTTTTTTTTACTTGCCAGGTTAGGGATTCAACCTAGCTACTTTTTGGTCACTGGCTGGTTCAGTTACGTTAGCCAGCCTTGCTGACGTTACTTAGCTAAGAATGTTGAACAAATTTTGGCGAATTAAAGGCGTAGGTGTTGCACCTATCAATAAGCTCTTTTTGTCCAATGCAGTCCTGTTGCAAATGTGAAGACATGCATCTTCATACCATTTAAAGAGACACTCCAGTCAGTGCACCCTCGACCACAAACATCCTGCTACACGCCAGAACTTGATTTGGATTGAGATTGGTGGTGAGGGTGAGGTTGCTTTTAGACAAGGTTTTTTTTTGGAAGAGCTTGGCAATTTCATTTGGGCGATCAAGTGACACCTTTAAATGGAAATGACCATAAGCTTGATATGCCATACAAACTGCTTTATACCACAGTAAATGGTAATACAAATAGTAATGCCATATACACCAGCTAAACCACATGCTACTTAATGTAACTGCAACTGTTACATGAGAGCTGTACCACAGCCAAGTATAGGACAACTTGAATCACTTCACCTTTCTCTGTGTTTGTGTATCATGAAACATTCCTCAACAGTTATTTGTACTCTTCATGCCTGGTCCTAGGCCCTATGACGGTTTGTAAATCCTTCAAGACACACTCCATTTACTTGTTCACTTTATTATAATACAAACTTACGGAACTTCTGAACTGTATAGGTCTACAGCTCCTACGCTGACTTTGAAGTTTAGTATAAATAATGGGCAGATGGCCAACCCAATCCGCCTTGGGGTTATCTTTTTCAGTCAGTAAGCAAGCTAGATTTGACAGAGTGTGACCTTAAAGTTAACTGTCTGAGCGAGCAGAACTTCAAGCCACTTTCAGCTTGCAGTCTTGTTTTTTTTCCTTCAAAATATAAGGCACATAAGCTCTAACAAGAACCTTAAAATAAGGGTAGGGTTAATGTAAGGCCAGGGGGGAAAAAACAACTTACGACTAACTTTTCTGTTATATCTTCACTTGACTTGTCTAAACATATTACACTAATCAATATCTCAAACAGTATTTTGCATGTATCGGTTAAATAATTGCAATATATATTGCTTTGGGCAAAACAGCAAAATGTTAAAGGAAATAAATAATCTCATAAAACCTCAGACATTTAGCAAACACCGCTGTGTACCAAGTAAACCATACAGATCATTTGTCACTGACAGAAAAGATTGAAACAAGACATAGCCTTGCCTATGTTGTGATGCAAGTACATCTGAAATGGCAAGTGGAATTACAAAATGACAGACAAATTCAACATAATCTGTATAGCCTTGAGAACAGTATATACTGCTATTGGGGATTCTAAGACATTGAAGTGAGCAACCATTTAAATGTGTACGTCAATAATTGTCCAATATGGCACTAAACAATGCGGTGTGCCTAACAGCCCTTAATCGTGGAATATTAGCTGTATAAATGGCTTTCAAGTTTTCACCCCCTTGGACATTTCCACATTTTATTGTCTTACATGAAATACAAATGACATTAAGGATTTTTGCCACTGAAACAAAAGTTTATAACGTCAAATAAGGGGGAAAAAAAAAAGTGGGGACTCGTTCTTGCTTGACACTACCAGCTTTACAACCATTGGCAAAAAATCCCGGAATTCATCTTTAACAACAACACAGTACTAAGATCAACAGAAATGTGGATAACTTAACAGTAAATGAAATGGGTATTTAATGTGTTATATTGAATATTTGTCAATCTAATAATCAATAATGCATCTGGTATACAGTTGCACATCTTACTCTTATTCAGAGACTTGATATGACAGACCAATATACAGCAAGACAGTAAACAACAAAGCGTTTAGGTCAAAATAAGACGAAAACTTTCATGGAGAAACTGATCAACGATCCAGAATTTTTTTTCCCCCAAACCAACGGAGACTTGGCATCATCAGTTAAGCTCAAAGCAAAATGTGCCGCATGGTACACTGACAAATAAACACTGACATTTTGTTTGACAGTCAAGGTGAACCCATATCAATCACAGACCTTTTACACTCCAAGGCCACTAAGAAAAAACAGACAAGGAAATATAACCCTGCAGCTCATTCATCGAATGAGTCCAGTGTTGAAGTATCTCAGTGTAGAAAATAGGCTTGTCCCAGCATTTCACTTAAGACCAGAACAGCTGGAAAAAAGCTTGACTGTATAAAGTCATATTTTGTGTCCATGTTAGGACTGGGAAATGTGTACGGCACCCGGCAAATAATTCAACACTTGGTGAGATATGGGACTCAATAGGAACAAGATATGAAGCTCAATAGGAACTTTTAGAGCACATGCCAGCACCACAGCTTCAAGGGTGTGTCCAAAATATTTCTGCCATTTCATGGAAAATATGTAGAGAACTGTTATCCTGTGGATGAATGTAACCGTCCACCCCTAGTGAGACATCAGTAGTCAGAATCTACTGACTGAGGACTAATGGTGGGAGTCGTCAGTCCACAATTTAAATGGTTAGCTAGCTCTTTCAGGAGCTGACATATGAATGGCTGAGAAATGTAATTGCCAGCCAAATTTATCAGTCTATTTCTCATTTGCCAACAGTTTAATTTTGCAGCTCATTACTTTAATTGATTTGATCACCTAGAACAAGTTTAGGGTTTTGAAAGTACATTGCCATTGATCAAATATAATGTTTAGCTGGGTTAAGGATAATCTTTCTTAGTCATTCACAATCTTCCTCGCTTTCCTCCTCCCTTTCACTTGATGTTGTCAAAGGACATCATTAGCTGCAGACCATAAAGCAAGTCTACATTTAATTATTTATTTACAAAGCAAACACAGGCCAAAAACCAGATAATAAACAAATGTGCCAGCAAAATATTTACATTCATATTATACATTGCTAATATTGTTTGCTCCAAAAAAACAACAGGAATCATGAGTGGAAGTGACAAGCTAACAAGTATTTACAAAGAACATTAAATAATTTCATAAATTAGATTTTGGTTTAGTGAAAATGGGACAAATTTGACAGTCTGTTTACTCACTATGGAAACACCACTCGACTAGATGTCAATTATTGCAAGCAAGTAAACAATACCATCAAATCAGTAAATGGTGCATACCAATAACTGTGCTTAACAATGAATTAGTATTGTAACTAAACTCTCTAACCCGTATTCCAGAACAAAACAGTTTGTCCCAGTACTCCTTAAAATGTCTTTCAGAATATACATTTTACACAAACACATACCCATTCACTTGTAAATGTGCTAGTGGCAGATAACATACGGGGAAAGTAAAGCCCTTTTAATATGGAGTCCCCCCATTTTAGGGAACCAAACGTAACTCGAACAAAGTCAGTGACCCACAGACATCACCAGAAGTCTGTGACCCACAGACATCACCAGGCAGTGGGTATATATATATCCCAGAAGTCTGTGACCCATAGACTTCTGGGTTAGATACCCAATGTCTGGTGACGTCCATGGGTCACAGATTTCTGGGATATATACCCAATGTCTGGTGATGTCTGTTACCCATAGAGTAATGTGCTCCACCGGTTAAATAAAACAAGTAGTCAGGAACACTTCAGTGACTGGCAAGAGCTTTTTCAAGTCACTCATCTGAGGATCATTTAATTTCTTACCAGTAATGACCTGTGGGTGCCCGCACTTGCTTGCGCATTTAATGTGCCTAATTAGCTAACGATAGGCCTTTTTGAGGTGTCGATTATCCATGATAATTCATTGTAAAAGCTCCAAGTTATGTTGTGCGCATCATGTATTGTGCAGATCATGCATATAGACAAATGTTATTTTGGCCTGAGAAAATTATATACTATTTGTCCTCTCGTCACTTTCAGTAGGAAAGCGTTAACAATTAGCCTCCAATATAAACAAAATTATAATTAGAAAATTGAAAGAGATGTATAATAATGTATATCCTATTATGCACATTTTCTAAGTTTTTTTTCTGCATGCATCTCTCGTAGCTAAATGTCTTCTAGGATAAATGGTATTGGTTTGTTTGAGCACTACATCGTTTCAACTGTGTATTTTCCGCAGTAATGGAATGGACAGGTATTTGCATATAGCGGGAAGTGGAGACATGAGCTTTTTTGTAGGATAGAAAGTGTAGTGGTTAGACTAGTACTGTTGTAAAGGAATTGGAAAACTAGTTTACTCATATCATTCTCCATGGCAATGAAAAGCCTAAAACACTGTTGACTGTGTGTGCGGTGATAAAATGGAAGCGCCGTAACTCTTGAGGGACGTTCATTTTAATTACTAGCCTACTATCAGACACCCCACACACGCATTTATAGCCCTACACATGTACACAGGCCAGGCAGGCCTAATTCGTGCCCGAGCAATGTCCAATTTAATAAATAAATGAAAGCGCACAAATTAGCGGGCGGGTGAGAGAGATGCGTTTATATAGTAATACAAACTCTTATTGGCTCCACATTTTAAAACAGGATTGTCTTCACGGAAATACTGTAGATCGTGAGAAATCTGAGACCGGCCAAGCTATAATAAAATGCATGTACAACATCAATGGCCACTGCCAGACAGGTTTAAACGATTTAGTTGACTTAATGCAGCCTTTTTGTCTTTCGAACCATTTTCTCTCTGATAGACGAATTATCCCACAAAATGAAGATCTGATTATCCGTCCTCCCTGGCATATTTCGGATTGGATATGGTCGATTTTGGATACCAGTCGAATTGGGTATTGATTTTACAACAAATCGGACAGATTTTGGGTGTCGGATAAAAATGTCACGGATACAGTTCCTCAGGGATTTCGTGATCCGACGAAGAACTGGACCATGAGGACACTTGAACTCGACCTGGCGGACAGTGAAGCACAAGTTGTTCTTAGTCGTTTATTCTTGTGCTTCCTCCGAGGAGAGACCGATAATAGACTGATGGAAATAATGAGCCTTTCATAATGTAAGATTACATTCCATTCTTTCAATGGAGAGTTTGGGGAAAGTTTTTTAGTAAAATCAATACAATACAAACCCGTCTCATGAGGACATTTAAGAATTTAATTTGAATTTTTATTGTAATTGACAATATTCTTCTATTCTCTTACCCAACCTACTTTAATCTCTTTTCATATTCTTCCATTAAATAAATCTTGTTCTAGTGCATTTAAAAAGCCGTTACAATAAAATATAATCAAACCAGGGTTTCTTGCAATAATACAAGATAACGTAAATCTCTACATTTATATGGGTGCTCGCTAGCAGAGCCATTCAGCTGCATTGACATTACATTGCAGAGGATGTTTAGTGGCGTAGAACAACGTGAGATGAGATGTGCACTCCACTTGTAAAATAAAACAAGCAGTCAGGGAAACTTCAGCAACTGATAGAGCTTTTCCCAGTCACTCACGTGAGGATTATCCGATTTACAATTATCCCCATTATGGAATTTCTCAACAATTTCATAATCGTGAGTATTTTCCATCACAATTAGTACTGACATAGTCTTTCGTCCCATCCATAGTGGGTATATATCCCAGAAGTGCTCTGCTAGGCCTGTACTGTAGCAATGTTCAGTTCCTGTTAATTGGGGAGCAAGTCTTGTCTTCAGCAAGTGAAACGAAGGCTCAGTTGGATTCAGGTCGGGCTAGTCAAGAATATTTCATATTTTGGCCCTGAAACTCCATGTTTTTTTAGCAGCATGATTTGGGTCATTGTCCTGCTGCAAGATGAAGCACGCCCTCCAATAAGTCTTGAAGCATTTGGTTGTATTGGCAGACAATTGTTTCTCTACAATGCAGAATCCAGCCTACTGCTGCCGTTGGCAGTTACATCAGTGAAGATAAGTGAGACATCAAGTGGCAACTATAGCACGCGCGCACGCACGCACACACGCACACACCTCAGAGAAGATGGTTTGCAATTGAGTTTTCCCCCACACTTCCTGCCATTACTCTGAAACATGTTAATAATTTGCCCCATTTTTTTTTCTTTTTCCCCAGAACTCTTGAGGTGCTTTTTTTTAGGCTATCCCGTTTGTACGCTAATTACAGTTTTTCACCTTGCAGACCAGTCTCAGCAGTTTGGCTGGTGAAGTCATTTGCTAACGTTAGTGGCTGACACATCCACTCCTACACCCTGGAGAGTGTTCCCGATCTGTCGCACAGTCCTTTATTAGATGTGTTTTCTCCATTATGTTGAGCATTCTTTGGTTATCCACTGTAGAGGACATCCCTGGTCTAGCAAGGTCTAGCAATTTGCCATTGCTAACCAGAGGTTCTTTCTTCTAAAATGTACCAAACAGTTGACTTTGACATGCCTAATGTTTAGGCTATGTCTCTGATTTATCTGAATCATGGCCAGCATGACTTGCACTGGGGCTTTGGTCCTCGTGCTGTCAGGCACCAGCAACCAAATCAACCCAAAGCAAAGCCTAGAAACAAGACTAGACATTGACAGCCCTCTTGTGCATGCACTAATGATGCAAACAAACACCTGCTTAATAAGAAACAGCTGTGAATCCAATTTTCGCAAAACCTTTGTTACCTTTAGATGGAGGGACTATGTACAAAACATGTAATAAAAATGTCATAACCCCTAATTAAATCTGACCGTCTGTACTTTAATCCAATTGCAAGAATACAGAGCCTAAAGAACAACACATGTGCATTGTACCTGAGATATTCCCCATTTAAACTAGATCGCCGGTCGGTCTGTAGGTTTGCATTAACATATAATCTGCTCTTACTTGCTTTAGACACTCACAGTACTATTCCCCCACCCTAAACCACCCTGGACTAGCCAATACCATTACGGTATTTAACAGAAAGAGAATACAAGGAGACAAGTTGTTATTGTTTAAAATGCAGCCTCATGAATGTTAGAGTCAGGGTTGTACACAGTGCCCCATTAAGTATTAGTGAGATTTCTTCAATTAGCAGTGAACAGTCAGAAGGTGCCTTGATGTGTCCTTCTGGACTTTTTGTGGGGTAATTGAGGGCCAAACCACAGGGATAGAAAGTGTTCCGGTGGCTGTTGTTTAGGTCCTGATTGACTGCCGGAGGACAATATTTATGGACAGTGAGTGACAGAGGTGGAAGGGGTTGGCAACAATCTTGCCTGCATGCTTTCTACCCCTTGAGTTATGTAGTCTTGAAGGAGGGCAGGAGGCAGCCGATTGCCCTTTCTGCAGACCAAACAATGTGCTGCAATTGACCTCTACAGCAGACAGACGAGGACCTAAACCAGACTGTGATGGAGGAGGTGGGGATGGACTCTAAGATGGATGTGTAGACCCAGGTCAAGTTTCTTTTCCCCCCGGTGGCAATCAGTTGTACATGCGCTTGTGCTTGGCTCTGCTTGGCTCTTGCCTGTAAGTCGCATAACGCAACTCTCCTGCTTCCTGCCTTTTGCCAACCTTTCTTTCTTTTCTTACTTTTTAAATTTTCTTTTAATCTTCTTTTAATCTTTTTCATTTGTTTCATTTTTGTTCTATAATTGTTTTAATCATATTTTTACAATTTTATGTAATTTTTAAAAGAGGAGCTCAGCATAGTTCTTTTGTATTTTTGAGTGATTTTTTATGATGGAGGAGCTAAGACAGCTGTTGGAGGAACGGATCAACCGCTTAGAAGATATAGTCACCAGAGCGCTCCTCCGGTCGGACTGTGAGTCCTGTCCGGTAGGTGAATCAACAAATGCTAATGCTAACATAGCAAAACAGGCTAACCTAAGGCTAGAGAACTCAAAAGATTTCCCTATACTTGATAGAACGAAGTCAAAACTGGTGAACAGATCAGAGCAGTTTCAGAGCGAACGGCTGAATGAGACGATAACACAGCTTGAAATACG